>UELW01000245.1:1016146-1313646 GCA_900490495.1 Danionella dracula
TTTTGTTTTGTTGTGTTCTTATTTATCATTATACTGCCAAAAGAAAATGCCAGAAGCAAAATTACTTAAATTGTCTATAATAATTCTTATATATGTTATTTGAGTAACGTAATGTGATGGAAGTTTGCCTTTCTAGATAAAAATATAAATTAAAAACACAAACCAAAACATGGGATCGGTAGTTTGCACAACAACCAATTTTTGGCACAACAACAAAATTTGTTCATTTGTTGACCCAGGATAATTTGTTACCAAAACAAAGAATAGTTTCTTTGGTTATTAAACATTATAGCTTAATATGTTTGCATTTACGAGTTCAAGCTATATAAAATATAGCTTTTTTACAGGTTTACATTTTTGAGTTAAATTAAATTTAAATCAATTAAATTGTTTTAGTGTGCTGTACAAATATTATTTGAGAAAAAATATGTTTAAATGCTGGCTGTTTTTTCCAAAATAGGAAAAGTGTATTTTCAAATGATTAAAAATTCAATGTTTTACAGGATGTAACTATTGAGTGGGGAATTAGTTTCAGTTACCTGTATAATTCTAATGTTTTCTTTGTATTTTCTTCTCTGTAGACGGTGCGCCATGGATTTCCTTATCAGCCCACAGCTCTGGCTTTTGACCCGGTGCAGAAAATTCTTGCCATCGGCTCTCGCTCTGGAGGTATTCGACTGTATCCTTTTACCTCAGCCCTCCAATGCTATTTCCTCCACAGTGAAATTCATTGACTTCGGTGGAACTTTCAGGCTTTGGGATAGCTGCTGTCTGAGGTAAGCTACAAGGCTGTCATGTTCCCTGGCTTTAAAGAGTTCCCTGTGGCATAAAGGGGTGTAAGATCGTTTGACGGACTCCCAGAGGAATTGGCACAGTATTACTAATGCATTAATACGCAGCATGACTGGCAGAAAAACAGAGAAAGACAGACATTGAGAAAGAGACAGCAGTACCAACACAGTTCAATAAATAATAGATAAACATGAGAGCTGGACACTAACAGAAACTTGAATTCGTATTAGCTTAGCATTTTTTCAGTAATTCCATTGGGATTATTTGTGATCAAAGGCACATGGAGAATCTGTGTCTACAGTCTCCACAGAAATGAATTATTGAGTAATATCAGTATTCTTACCAGCACACGAAGGGTTTACTTCCTGACATGTCTGACAAGACTCTTTGTTCTTATGTGTTGTGATTTTTATTCTAAATAACAATAGAAAATGGTCATGCTCTTCATTAGGGCTAGCTATTGATTATTTTAAATAAAAATCAAAAAAAAAAAATTGTCCATTAATCTGTAATTAATTAATCAGATTAACCGTTTCAGCCCTACTCTTAATAAACACTTTAAATGTATGTGGTGCCAAACGGGGAACACAACCCTGAACAGTTTATTCAAAACCTTCTTTTACTTACATATATTCAACTTTCAAACAAACCTTCATTAAAATTATTTTTTTTAAGGTTGAAGCTAAACTGTTCAGGTTATTGACCCTCTAGGGAATACAAAACAATGAGCACAATTAAGAGAATTTTAGTATCCTAATTTGTGTTTTGTATTATGTTTTAGCTACTTTGAAAAATGTTTTGTAAGTAAATAGTCTGGGATGTTTTATCATGTGTAAATGTTCGCAGTAGAAAATAAACATTTCAGTTTTGCGTTGCTCTCAGTAATCATGGGATTTGTTTACACAAACACTTAAAGCATTGTTGCAGGATGGAGAAAACTACTCTGTGTGTGCCAGAAAGTTGACCGAGCAACTGCTCAGAAACTGTGTGGATCTGGGTTAAAGATGATGTGAGCTGGAAGAAGACAGATAGCTACCTTTTTATGGATTACGATGAATTAGTTCTCTGCTAATTATGAACAAGCCATTAATCGCTGTAGATAATTGAACTGTGTTACTTAACTGTGAAAGAAGACTTCACATTTCTCTCTCTCTCTCTCTCTCAGCCTCTCTCAAATTCAAGAAAGTGTTATTAACAGGACTGTGTATTACAATGTTGCAAAAGCATTTATATCGATGTTTAATAGAATAAATTGTGATAATAAATAATGGAAATAAGTGCATTAATGATGTACAGTCAATTGAAGCATCAGTTCAGAGTTGTTATTGCTGAGTCTCTCAGTTTGTCAATCCTCAGAACTTACTAAGCAGCTACTGGAGCTGTGTCTTCTTCTCCCAGTAACAGGAGCATCTTCCCAGTGTCACTGAGCTCATTAAACTCTTGCCAAAGTTTGGAATCTGGGGAAGAATAGTTCCCTCTCTTGAATATTTTCAGGACACTGGAGCAGGAAGTGTCTCTCATCCTTGATCTGTTCACACAGCCTGCAGCACCTCTGCTTTTGCTGTGTTCATGTCAGGATTCTATATTTTATTAATATGTTTTATGTCTTTATCTTTGTTTTATTTTTCATTCAGTCCTGTTAATTGCTCTGTCTTTGGTTTTAGTCTCTGTTGTTGGTCTAGTTCTAGTTCTGATCAGGAGTTAAGTCTTTGCACCTCTCACAGCTTGTTAACTTCTGATCAAGTTTATGTTATGTATATTTATAATGCCTTCTTTCCTTTTAATTCTTTAACACTGCATTAGCTGATGTCATGCTCTGTGAGTTTTACATTTGAGATCTGTCGCCTTTTAGTATTCAGTATTTGAAAGGTATTTATTTAATGTAGGATTTCACACTCTTGGGTACTTTATGTTCTGTTTATTTAGAGTTTTATCAATAAAGAGTCCTTTGTCTTGGATCCCTGGCTATTGCACATTTGAGTTCTGACAGTCTGTCTCTGTTTTTTGCTCTATATTTTCACTCTAAATTGTGATTACTCATTCTGTATCTGGACATAATGTTTCTTTCTTTGAACACTTCACCAGTAATTAATGAGCAATTTGTTTGACCTGTTTAAGATAGAGTAGCTCTTAAGTCTTTTTTTTTAGACTTAACTTTTCAGGTTTTGATCAGGGTTTTCAGATCTTGATAAATGTTGATGGTGGCTTTGAGGTTGATGTTGCAGTCAGTGAGGATGGTGGTTTCCTGGGAAAGCTGGAGAGTGAGTGGGTTTAGAGGAGGAGCATCTGCTGAGGAGTGATGGCTGAGGAAAGCTTTATGCTGAAAGACTTCATTAGCAGGCATTATTAGATGTTCTTCTGTGGACTCCCAGAATATTCTTGATGATTTCCAAATTTTAGTTTTATCACAACCTGTAAACCCAAATTTCTGATCCATATAGTCCAAAATTTGATTTTATAGTATTTCACGCAGCAATTTAACTGCCACGCTGAAATTTTTTTTCTTGAAATTTTATATAAAATTAAAAATAAATGCATAGGTTACAACCAAAACCTTATGGCATTACACACTTGAGCTCTGGCTTAGGTTTAATGGTCTCAAAAAAACACCAAGAAAAAAAATTGATTGTTGAGCTCTCGGTTCATTAGCATGTTGGGCCACTTCACATTCTCACTCTGCAGTTTTGCCTTGTATCTTTTAAAGGTTGTTTTAAGGTTAACAGATAATTAAATGACTGAAATTGATTCTTATTTTCTCATGGTCTAGGTTTATTCAGATTTTTGTCCTGAATTGTCTTCCCTGCCATTGACTGGAATAGTGAGTTTAGTTCTTGTTCAGAGCTCAGTATTGATTGAGCACGTCCAAAGTTAAACATTCACACTGCACTATTGATTATCAGCCTCTGTGTGCACTCACCGCATTTACTGTCTGTAAATCATTTTTATTGGTGGATACTCAACAAGTGTGTGCATGTTTTTACATCTCTCCTCATGTTGGAAGGATTGATGCTCACGTATATATTGTCTCTACAGATTTTGAAAGAAAGACAGCTGACAGGTGCAAAGCATTGACATGCAAGCACATCTTGCATAATAATAAGCACCCTGAAGATGTAGGCAAGAATCACGTCATGTTAGTTTAGTCGACTTGATCAGTTTTGTGTGTGTGCATGTGTGTGTGTGTCTGTTGTGATGTGATGCAGATCTTGGCAGGGTGGCTGTACGCAGTGCTGAGATTGGTGTGGCATTCACCTCACTGCAGTCAGCTATAATACAAGCTCTGCAAATAAGGACAAAGAATCAATCTAATGCTATTCACAAAGTCAGTCAGTAAATGTTGAGATTATTTTACCAAGTTTTATGCTATAGAATTAAAACATGGGAAATGTTCTATGAAATTTTTATGTTATTTAGGAAGCTCTTCTTAAACACATAAAAGACCTATCGAGACCTGGCCAGGGGGTCTACAACACCCATCAGGAAATCAGTAAAAAGAAATCTAGATTTGGTATTTTTAGAATCTGCAAATGAGTTATAATAAAACTAAGAGAAGCACTATGTAACAGTATAATTACTAGTTTATTTCTTTTCAGTTTATTTTTTTAAAGTTGCCATATTATGCCCCTTTTAAATTCCCATAAAGACCATCACTTTACACTTAATTACCTTCTAAAAAGCAGTATTTATCTTGAAATGGGTGTGCTCCTCAAAGCGGTCCATGTACTCCCTGTTTTTCCCACTGCCATGCTTCTGCCACACCTTTGCTGGTTTTTGCCAGAAAATGTTACCATTTCCGATGAAGATGTTCATCTTTTGGTAAGCAAAAAGACATTTTTGGCCATAGACATCCGATACACACCTTTTTTCATGGTTTATCCAATGGGGCTCTACTACAGTTACACTATCGGGTCAGCCAGCGCGTACGTTCCTTATTAAGGTGTATTAGCGGTTCATCTGACTGGTTAGTGGGTTGAACTATGGCCAATGGACATGGCTACATCAATTGAACCGCTTTGAGCTCCCAGAAAAAAAAAATATTACATACACATGCATGAACATGAATATGACTGAATAGAACTTGAGGCATGTTTTTAATGAAGAAACAATAATGGGAAGCGCTTTATAATAACTACACACTAAGCATTAACAAAGTTATTAAGCAATTCATAAAGCATTGTTGAATTTAATTGAATTGAATAAGGCTTTAATTGGTCACTACACTGTTACATGCAGCGAAATTGGAGCCCTCCGACCAAGATATAGACATCACATTACAGGGGGCCAAACAGGTCACCGAGGAAGCAAATGAAATAACAAAATATACAACAGGAAAGGTGGCTGAAAAACATGCCCTTCTCACACTGTACTTCAGTCAGAGCAGTGTGAGGTGTGAGATTAAGGGAGAAAAAAAGCCATTGCAATAAGCACATTCAACACATTTACATGTGTTACATGTAACATAACATCGTATCATCATGGGAACAGGGGAAGTTGAGATAGATTCAGTCACAAACAGGCACTTATACACATTTTTAAGCTGTTTATAAATATACATTTAAAGTCTTCATTCCTTGTTTATAAATGTCTATAATATAATATGATCACTAAATTCATGCTTTATTGAGAATCAGTTAATCATTTATACAGTTAGTTATTAGTTGTAAGCAAATAATGAGATAATTTAGAACATGTTGATAAATGATTATTAAACTATTTAAAAGCACATTCATACTTCTTATTATTCAGATATATAGTATACTGATCAAACAATCAGTTAAATAGTACCTAGAAAATGCATTATAACTTCCTGACCTATTCATGAGTTACAGTAGGATTAAAGCATTTGTTATCACAGTTAGTAACTGTTACTATATATCTGAATAATAAGATATACAAATGTGCTTTTAGTTTAATACTCATTTAATAACATGTTCTAAATGATCTCATGAATCACTTATAAATAATAACTAACTGATTTTTAAAAAGAGTAAAGTGTAATGAAAATCAAATGATATAGATGACTATAAACCAGGAATAAAGCCTTTAAAGTTAAATTTATAAACTGCTCAAAAAGAATTGTAATAACATAGAAACAAAGGTTTATAAACTACTTGTTAACTATTTATTATTGCGTAATAAATGATTAGTAGTGTGTAGTTACTTTAAAGGTCTACCCGATAATGCAAAAAAAATTCTTAAAAGTTGAGTTTACAGGATACGGTGTCTTTAACAATATGCATAATGTGGAATTCAAAATGCATTATTTTCTTACCACATGTGGAAATCAATTTGACCCATGACTGTACTACATTTCATAAGGTTGACATCATGCAATTATCATGTTGATGTTAGGCTCGCAGCTTGTGCAAGGGTGTACATGTGTTTGCTTATGCTATATGTTACTTGATGGAAACAGTTCCAAGTATAAGAGCAAAATGGTTTCAAATGGCACAAAAATACATACAGACTGGTTTTATTTCTGGTTTATTTCTCAGAATTTTTTTTTTGAGATTTTTATTTCTGGTTTTTATTTCTGTTTGAAAGAAGAAATACTAAATTACAAATGGTAAAAAAATGGTTGTTTCAGGAGAGCTGACGAGCCAGAGGTGATTCAGCAGGTGACTAGTAGCTTCCACACTTATCACAAGAACACAAAGAAATTCAAAGGAAAACACAATGCTTTTGAATATTACAACTTCAAGTGAAGGTCCTTGTCATGGAACCATGGAATCAGGTGAATAAATAAATATTGTTAAAAATAAAAATGATAAAAATAACCATGGAAAGTAACCATAGAATCATGAAAATAAAAAAATTATGGTTAATAATGAGCTCGCTGTCAAAAATAACTTAGCAAGTCCTGTGAGATGTTGAAGAGGCTGAGGTGCAAGAGTTTGCCAACTACTTGCGCCAATGGTGGCAGATCACGATTACCTCCTGTTAAAAGTTAATAAAAGCTGAGCACCCAAAGTGATGAAGATCAAGGCATTCATCAAGTGAAAATGTTAACGGCATTGTTAATAATGTAAACTATCATGGATTTCAGTTTCGCTCACTGATAATCCAGAAATGTAATTTAAAAGACAATAAAAAAATATTTTTTATAAAACTCAAGTCAATAAAGCGGAAAAATTATGCACACTTATATGAGAGTTGTTACTTTGTATTATTTACATCAGAAGTAACTTGAAACTAACTACTTCAGTAAACGTTTAATTTGGTACTGTTTTACTCTTAATTAGAGTATTTTTGGATACTCTACTTGAAAATCACAGCCCTGTGAATTCTAAGTTTACAGTAAGCCTGCTGTGAAACAATATTTTAGTCATTCAGGTTTTCATTTCATCTGTGCAATTGTAGACTACTGTAGTAGTCCTTAATAATGTAAGTGCAGTTGCATGACTTTTTTCCTCTGTAAATCCTGGTCAGTTTTAATTAACTAAAATTGTATCATGATATTGCTATTGTGATCAAATGACTGATTGTAGCTGACAGTTGAATTGCTTCCAAGCTTAAATTGATTCAAATCTATATCTATTAGGTTAATATGGATCGCTGGAGTAATGTTTTGTTTTTGTTGCACTAAAGGCTGTTTTTTGTGTGATGTGCTGTAGCCCTCATAGTAGCAGGAAGTGAAAAGAGAAAGGATTAGGCTACTCTCGGGCTGAAGGCTGAGAAACAAGCCCTCTGTCTGTGTTTCACAGATGGAATTCAATTCAGTGTGTATCTCTCTTGTTGGTGTGTGTATGCATGTGAGTGAGTAAGCATGAACATGAGAACAGGTAATAGAATTCTCCCCTGTGATAAGCTGTCGATTCTTTTCAAAGCAGAACAGCGGAAATGGAGATAGAGGCAGGAATGGGTAGAGAGGAGTGAAGATGAATTTGGTGAGATGGTAAAGACAAAGTGGGTGGAGTCATGTTACCTGCTGATGATGTTTTTCACTCTGTTTCACTGTATTGGTGGAGAGAGAATGAGAGAGAGAGAGGGTGTGAAAGAGCAAGAACTGTTTTCATTATCAGGCGAAGCACGTTTGGAGTTCACCGCAGCCTCTGTCTAGTTAATGTCGGAATGATGGGCGAAACAGAGTCGCACATGCACGCATATTTGCACACTCCTTCAAACATATCTTGGCCAGCCTCAGAGAATCATGCACAAACAGCACACCAGTGACAGATGTCTTGTGCATGTGGTCAGAGTGACAGTGAATAATGCTGAGATCTTTGTGCTGACGCCGATAGTTAGCACGCTGCTGCCATCTTTCCTGCTGACAATATGTCACCCTTCGTTTCAGGCTTACATCATGTTTATATCATCTTTGCTCACATTTTCACATGTTTTTTTAAATTGTGAATGGTAACTGGTTGAGCCACTCTTGTGTGTTTTAATGTAACACTGAATTGCCTCATCTTCATAACAGCTTCTGTGTAAGAAGAATTCTCAACAAATGAAGTTAGGCACAGGCAGGGCTGAAACATAATGGTTGTTCATCCAAGAATCCTGCATGACTGTAAATAATACCAAAGCCTTTTGCACTGTACTCTTTGAATCTCCTCTGAGAAAACACTTTCAAGCATAAAAATCTTACACAGATTAGGGTTATATTTAAATTCTGTGCAAGACTTTTAAAGAGCTGTTGCACGGGAGAAAGAGGTTTGCTGGTATTTGAATGAATCCCTACGATGACAAAGGTTTCTTTAATGAAGACATCATTGGTTGTTGACTGAAGGAAACATCGAGGTATTGGACTTGGATCTCATATGGTCTGCTGATTGCTGTTGTTGGTGCCTTGATACTCCCCTGGAGAATTGCTACAGCAATGAAATAAAGCAGTTTTTCCATATAAACAAATGGACATGAACAAATCTGAGAAAAACAAATCTCTTAAGATCACTATTTTTTTGGTTCATATTCAGCTTTTTACTTGTTCAAAAATGTACAGTATGTGTGATTGACAGCTTATTTGCAATGGAGAAAGTAGCTTTTCAGGGTAGAAATATTGAATTTGTTACTGTGGATCATAATTTGCTGCTCTGATGCATGGAGGGTCTTTTTGGTATTTGTGGATCTGAACTAGAGTGGTTTCACTCATTTCTTAGAGATCAGTCGTTTTCTATCGAAATGTGAATGCATTAATACTATTACCTCTCACTTATTTATTGAGTCCCTCAAGGCTCGATTTTAGACCCACTCCTCTGTTGTTGTGAAACATCATCTGGGAGATATTAATCGGAAAGCACAATATTTCATATCACATTGTTAACAGCTAATTAGGAATACAACTAGTTAAAATGGTTTTCAGACCAACCCCCAAATATTTTTTGCTCATTTTTGCCCCAAGTTAGAACCTAGGAGTTCTTGATTCAGATCTCCAGCTGACTACACAAAAAAACAGTACTAAACAATGAAAGTGGTCAAAAACAGCTTCTGTGTACTGCACACTGTCGTCAAACTTCATATGTTTATAACGAAACACATTGACTATTGTGTGCATGGGCCTCCCTAACCAGGTCTAGATAACATAGTTATTAGTTATAAAATAGTAAATAAAATATTGGCTTAAATATAGAGATAAACACATTAAAGCCCCATAAAATGCACAAAAGCATGGATGTAATTTTAATATTTTCAAAGTAGCATTTGCTGCAAGTTGGATCTATTCATTTCATAGGTTAGAAATATTGATTGAATTTTGATTGCTCTTGCCTTCTATGTTTGCAGATATAATGTGGGACAAACAATAATATTCATTGTATTATTTGAATAACCTAATTACTTACAGAGTGCTCTGCAATTAAAACATATACGAAGAGGCTTGAATATCAAGAGCTTATACAAACAAACTGCAGGATTTTAAGAGTTTGCTCTAAAATTAGTACTAAGCCAGTGAAGAGAAGCTAAAATTGGTATGTTGCTCTCTTTTTGCCCCTGGTCAACAACATTGCAGCAGCATTCTGTACCAACTGAAGCCATGGAATAAATTAGCATTACCTAATATAGCGAGTTACACGAATTCAGGTGTGAAATGATAAAAGCATACGAAACGTGACACATTTTTTCTCAGAAGGATCTCTATTTAATAGTAAAGCATTTCTCACAAACAATGATCAGAATTTAGAATGACACTAATACGTTCGTTTAGAGCATGCATAAGTTTAATGTTGCCAAGTTCATTAATAATATATCTTAGTGACATTGTGAGGGCTAAAGATAATTCTTAAGTCTTGTCCACATACAGGTAATTAACTTTTTTTCATACTCTGTTTATTTAAAAAAAATGCACTTGAATTCAGGTTTACAATTTTTTGGTACACACATAAAAAGTAATAACTCCCCTAAAACCAAAGTTATATTGGCTTCAGAAAGGTTCAAGTTCCTGTTAATGTCAGTTTTATTTCATTGTCATTTTGTTTCAGATTTATTCAAAGAAATGGCTTTTTGGGAAATGTTATTTAAAAGTATAAAACACTTTTTTCACTGTTTTGTTTTTCTTTGTAAAAGCCCCACAGAATACACTTGAAAAAGATAGGAGACCAAGTAGTTCAGTGAAACAGGAGTAGTATAGTATTATTTCAATATGTTTTAGTGATTAAAGAAAACTTCATATGCATAAGATCAATTTCATTAACTGTCTATCTTCATAATGGGACTTACTGAAGCCACTTGTGTTCTTTAAAGGATAACTTTTGCATTACTAGAAGTAGGAATGTATTATTTTATTACTTGCGTGTGCTGCCCAGAATATAACCTTCCGAGTTCAAAGAGCGAGACAATGAATTCTAAATAAAGGTCACCCAAAGGTTGGTTTGGACTGTAAATACTGTTTGTTTTGTTGTGTGACCTTAATAAAAGGAATCAAAATCCCTGCTAAGGAAACTTTATGGGGAAGTTTGATGAAAGCAAAGGTTAAATGGTTGCTTTAAATCAGTTCTGTTGACACTATTTTGAAAAGCATGAACTCAATATCATGAAATCAAACACAAAGCATGGAACAATTACATACATTGTGACCCATAGTGACTTATGTATACATTAGGCTTCTGACCGCCTACACTATATTCACACTGCTTATTTTTGCTGTGCCTGCACTAGACCTCTTGCATCACAAGTTTACCAAAGTGTGCAATAAGCTGAAACTTTTTGAGACAGGGCCCATGCCACTGTTCATGAATTCATTAACACAGACATTGAGTAAAATCAAAATCACTTGTAAGAAATTGCAGTTTGATCACAGTGATCAATGTTTTCTCCCACCTCAGCTTTTTTGGAAAGGTTTAACGAGAACATGGTAACATTAATATTTATTTCTGATTAAGCAATTTTCTGAGGCAGATGTCAGTGCAGCTGTGGACAAATTGTTGATGCAATAATGAAGTTATGCTTTTAGACTTTGGCTCTGAATATGTTAAGCCCTCAACAGAGTCCCTGATGGTCAACAAATGGAACAAAACCCAGTAAGCAAGGAAAACTCAAGAACAACAGTGTCTAAGCTGATTCAAGGAAGAGAACACAAATAATTTAATTAGCATAGATTAGAATAAATATTAATATTCGATCCTGGTAGCCAACCTTTGTGTTGTAGACTCAGAAACGTTGCCAAACCATATGCTCATGATTACACGCAAACTGCAGAGAGGGAGTCATGCCGAGAGTTTAATTACATTTGATTTGAACTGATTTATAGAGAATCCAGCTAATTAAATTAATGAAGGTTTTATGGCTGCAACAGGATGACGAACACACACCTACCACATTTGTTTTCTACTATGGGAAATGCGCTTTCCACTGAGTTTGGGCATTTTTATACTGATAATGTCGTTTCATTAGGATTTAAGTCGTTTTTCTGCATTTTATTAAAAAAAGTTTTCTCTAGTATTTCTACAAGACATTTCCTCCAGTATTCTTCAGAGTGACCCATTCATGTTGATTTCCCTTACTGCTGTTCGTCTGAGAACATTTTGTCCCAAGTATTTGTCATATTCTTGAGGTTGATTTACTTCTATTTACTCATGTAACGAAATGCAGTGGAGACAGAATGCAGAGAAGGGTCAGTAATGTGTTATTAACCTGTATGTAAGTGCTTTCATTTATTCCTTAATTAAGATTGCATTTGTATATTGTTTGTGTCCTTGAGGCTGCTGTCTTTTCATGCTTCATTTGAACCGTTTGTGTGTTGTTGTTTTATATATTTTACTGAATTTGTTGGATTGTTATTATGATGTGTGTTTAATGTAAAGTGCCCTCTTGACCTGGTCTTCTATTGATGGAGTGGTTAAGTTTTGTCAGGTGTAGATTGGTTGGCTATTAGAAGGAAGGAAGGAGCTTGGGGATGGGCTGACGATGAAGCGAGGGTGGAAAAGAGAGATAAATGGTGTTATTCAGTCATTGTGCAGAAATGATTGCAATTAGCATTTTGGAAAGAAAGGACCATACGCTTGATGAGTGTGGAGGTGGAGAGGTTGAAGAGTAGATCAAAAGAATGGTGGAGAAAAGAAATTTCTGACTTACTGGCTCTGGAAGAAAGCACCATGCCTCTCTATGCCATTGACAGGACTATGCCAATATATTTTCCAAAGAAACCTTAGATATGACTATTTTATAAGTACCTAAAACAAAAGTTTTAGAAAGAGAATTGTAGTTCTTAAACTGCTGTTATAGTTGTAGTAGAATTTTTGAGTCAAAAAGGCTGAAAATCAAGTTTTTGTGAAGGATTGCTTGTTTGTGTTTGCCACAATTTTAGGTTTCCAGTGCCCTGTTTTGTAACCAAGCATTTTATCTGATACTGTGCTTTTCTCAACCATCAGTATCAACTTAGAGACAAAGTATATTGGTATTGATAGTATATACTCATTGTTAAAGGAATGCTCAAAATAAGTAAAACTGTGTTTAAAAAAAAATGTGTTAGAAACACAATATGGGAGGAACACATCATAGATCACATCGCTATGGCTTTTTCAATGTTTGACTGGCTTCTCATAAAATCAGTTTTGACATGTTGTAATGTTTGATAGATTTCCATATGCGCCATCATCTTGGTAGCGGCAAAAAATATGTTTTTTTTTTTGTCTTTTGGGCTTTATATTTCTTTTCAGTGCTTGCAAAAGTGTCAAAGTTTTGTTTTGATGATTATGGAAAAAAGTGTGAAGATCGTGTAAATGGATGTTGCAATTTTGTCAGTTTTTAAAATAACCCATTGGAGCGACCTGATTCACAGATATTACATCAAAAGAACATGCCTTCAAATTATGACTTTTTAAAATATTATAATTAAAGGTCTTAATTGTATTTTGAGTTGAAACAGAACAGGACACGCACGGTAGACCCACATGAATATCACATCATGTAAAAAAGTGCAAAATAGGTGGCCTTTAAGAAGGCAAAAAAAAGTTTTAAAAGGTCAGTAAAGCTTTAAAAAGGTCACTGGCAGATGTATAACTGTTACATCCTGTTTGTTTCAAAGTCTGACCTCATTAAATGTCTACGCTACCATTGTGATGCCTGTGCAAACTGAAAACAATGAGGGTTGAACTGTCTTTTTGATGTACATGCTAAACATTCTGTGCACACAGACACAAATTTGGCCCGAGGAGGACTGGGGGCTTGGAATCAGGATAAAATCTCTTCCAGACACATGTGGGCCCATGTTCAATCGATATCCACAGGAGTCAGAGCCTCCCTGATTGCCTTTCAAGTGTTCCAGATTAACGCTGGGATAAATAGAGCTGGTAGATGAAAAGACCTTACAGTAAATGTGCACAGAATGTGAAAGGGCCACAAGCAATTGCAGTGGGAAAATTGTATTTATTTATTTTAGCGTTTTTTTTCTTCAATTAAATAGTTTTTTTTTATTTATTAGTTCATTATTTTAATTTTTAAACTAACAGATGCACAGACTTTCACACTTAACATTATTTTTGATTAACAGCGTCTCATACCTTAAATCAGGGTTCCCCAAATCCTGGAGTCCTGGAGGGTCGGAACCCAGCTCGTCTTAGTTGAGACCTTGCTCTACTATGCATACTAATCTAGCTTCAGACAATCAGAGAGGACCTTAATTAGTGTTCAATTCACAACAGGTTTGTTTCTTGGTGATTGAACCAAAAATGTGTAGGTCTCTGGCCCTCCAGGGCTGGATTTGGAGACCCCTGCATTACATCATTCTGTGTGTGTGTGTGTGTGTGTGTGTGTGTGTGTGTGTGTGTGTGTGTGTGTCAGTGTCAGACTGTTTATAATTTCAACCCTGTTATGCTCTATTTCTGGTTTTCACTGTAGTTTTGAATTTAGTCCTGTCCGGATTTTGATCTATCACTTGATTGTTTCATTGTGTTCCACGCCTGCTTGTTTGTACACCTCACTTGCCTTTAACTTACTTGTCATACTGTTATCCAATCACCTGATTGTTAGTCTGGTATTTAAGTTATGTTTTTTGTTAACACTCTGTTAGTCAACCGTCTTTTTTGTTTTATGTCCACCTTTGTATCTCGGTGTGTTTGCCCTTGCTCTTTATTTCAATAAGTATATGGAATGTTCCCCATGTGTCCTGAGAGTATGTTGACTGTGCGTTTTCACAACTACAAAACTTTGTGTTCAGCAGAACTGTGAAGCTTTATGCTTTTTAATTACAAGGTCTATAGTTACATGTAATATAATCCAAAGTTTTTACATCATACTTGGATCATTAGAAGAGATGTTCACAAAACCAGATAAAAGTGAAAGTGACCAGTTTGCCAGATATAGAGTGACACAGCTAGAATTTGTGCTCTGCATTTTGTTCCAGTATACACACACACAGCGGTGAACAAACCCACCTTGAATACACACTCAGAGCAGTGGGCAGCCATGGCTGCAGCGGCCGGGGAGGAGTCTGGAAACTGATGCTTTACTCAAGGGTTGTTTCCATCACTCACCCCACCTTCAACTCGGTAGATCTGAGGTTCGAACCGGCGACCCTCTGATCACCAGTCGATCTCCTTGTCCACCAGACCACAACTGCCAGTAAAAGTGTTTTACTAATATACAAATTGAATGTATAATCCCCCACATGCACAAACATGTTACATTCAGACAATGCACAGATCTCAAATGATATGCCCTTAATATGCTTTTGTAAACTTTTATTAAAACTTTAGATTACCCAAACTAAGAGGAGCAACAGTATTAGTTCATGGTTTTTAAAACAAAAACAAACGGATTATATATTTTTTTGTCTGATGCTCTTCTCTGCCTATTTTATAAATATGTAAATCTATTGAAGTTCCCTCAAATAAAATCTGAAATATAGGAAATTACTAAACATTTTTGTTTCTCTGTGTGCTCATCTAAAGTCATGCTCATATTCAAGAACCACAAAGCACACATACAACAAAAGGCTTTAACTGAAAGAACATGATAATGATGCACTTCCCCTCCCAATGCAGCAGGTGATTATTTTATCAAAAATAAATATTCCGGTGTTTAAAAAAAGCTCTAGCATTTGGCAATCATTCATTGTCCTTTTCCATTACAGTTTTTTAAATCTGTCATCTGTTTTCAGCATCATTCTAATTAGTGATTGTCCTTTAACGAGGGACATGTCTGTCATTTAAATATGCTTGGCCTTTTAGACAGTGTTACAATTTGTCCCCAGGACTTATTGTAGTGCAAAAAGCACAATATGTGTTCTTTTGGGAAAGGAAGAAATAATTGTAATTCTGAAAGGTTTTACTAGCACTCTCAAATGGTATTAAAGACTTGAAGATGAATGTCAGAATCTGTTTTTATGAATGTTTTCTATGAATGGCTAATTTAGAAATTAGATTGATATCTGTGTTATTTGTTCACCTTGTTCATCTTTAGCCTATTTAACAAAATACTACTTTTTTAGTCAGTCTGATCCCAAAACCACATAGCTAGAAACTGACATCAAACGTTAACATAAATGTTGTGAAAATGCCACAGCTCTGTAGTGTTTACTCTCCTCTGAAAGTCAGCTTTCAGAGGTCTTTGAAATACTGCAGTGTGATTGTAATGTCAATGAAAACAGCACACTTAACCTTTAAGCAACAGCAGAGCATGCCATCAAAACAGTCAGCAGTGACCCCATTGTTGAATATTACAATTCTCAGACCATTATTCCGAAGGTGTTTGACAATTTTCTTTAGAAATCGAATTAAACGGAGCACATTCTTGAAGCTACAGACTCACAATCTCATGATAGCTTTACATAAGACGTGCAGCTCACATTTAGAACACAGGTCAGTGTGTGTATGCGAGTCTGTGGGAGGGTGGGTGTATGAGTGTGTTTAAATCAAGATTATTCACCAGCCCACATTGTGACTCACCACTTGTCATCCGACCAGCTCATGTTCCACAGAGAAAGAGAGGAGACTGAAGGAAAGGGAGGGAGACTGAGGGAAAGGGAGAGATACTGAGTGAAAATCCCAGATCCTCTACCAATCAATTGAGTTTGCTAGAAAAAGCTAGAAATCAAATGCCCATGAGAGTTTAACCAAAGCCTCATATAAAGCTTTACTTACTTTTCAACAACAGAGCAGACTGCTTGATTGCATTATCACAGCTGACTGTAAATTGCAATCAGCCAGCTGTTGCCAGTCAAGCCCAGTATAGACTCTTATCTACTGGTGGACTAAGTAAGTGGCAGAATTGAAATCTGAACACTCTCAGAAGCAGTAGCTCCTACCTAATAAGCAGAATAGATTTCATTATCATCGCTTTGGATTTAAAAGCCATAGATTTGATCCACACTTCATGTTCTCCCTGTTTATGTATGCCTTGCCAATTGTTTTCACAAACTTTGTTTTCTGTGCAACTTAAAGTAATTTTTTTTAAATGATGAACAA
Source organism: Danionella dracula (assembly GCA_900490495.1). Lineage (NCBI taxonomy): Eukaryota > Metazoa > Chordata > Actinopteri > Cypriniformes > Danionidae > Danionella > Danionella dracula. The sequence continues at coordinate 1,032,778 of UELW01000245.1, forward strand.
TACTAATCTTTTTTGTTTTTTTTAGTAAACAGTCTTTGAATCCAATGACCAAACGACATCCATTTAACTAATTCTTACCCAAAATAGACAAAGACTGGTTTGAATAGTTATTTGTTGTTGCATGCTAGCTGTGTGTACCACACTATATCAGCCTTTAGTTTTTATTTTTATTTTCAGACTCTCATTGTTTACATCCCTGCTTGGTTATGTTACTGAGACTTTTAACAAGGACCTAAATATGAATATGACTTTTTGACAAATTCTCAAAATTGCATAGATTTGCCCACAAGAGTATCTAAGATCAAGGCTGTTTAGTCGTCAATGGTTCATAACATTTAGCTCACAGTATTTATATAGATTTTGCAGCTCAAGTGATCAGAAAGTTGCACTTTTTTTTAAAAAACATAAGTAGTGATGCTTTCTAGTCATAAACACAACGTTTGATCGGTAGGCTTATTAATTTCTCTGGTGAAAGGTTCCCAATTACAATCTGCTATTTTCTGGACAACTTTTGGTAGGTATGTTTTGGACCAAAAACTAAAACAAATAAAGTTTTACGAAATGTAGTGCTCACAGTCTTCTGGACACTTTGAGCATACAGCTTACTTTATTCTGCCCAGTTAATCTCAAATCCTTTAAAAGCTGTACAATGTACATTCATCAGACATTTTATAAGGTCTGTTTGTGTTTGTGGTTTGCAGATAATGTTTGAAACCAGGCATATAACTTCCCCATCTTGATTGTCATGTCCAAAAATGCTCCCCAGCCCTCAGGCTCATTTTGAAGAAAGGAGAATTAGTGGAAGACATATTTTATTGTTGATCTTGAAGAAATTAATATTGAAAATAAGGTTTAAATGTCAAGTGTCTAGAGCACTGTGATGTCAGGAGAGAGTTTCTGTTATATATCTGGCCAATGCTATCCTTCTCACCATAGTACGGAGATCTGATAGCTGGTTACTATTTGACAAAGTTGTGTAGAAGTGAAAATAGCAGTTGCGATTTTAAATGGACAATCTGCTCACACAGCTTAGTAAGCTGCTGATTGCAGACTTACGTTGCCAAATTGTGTAAAAGCGAATCATCTGAGAGCTCCTCCTTAAATTTGTTTTGAAACATCCTTCTTAAAGCATCACAGTGGCGCGGTGGGTAGAACGGTCGTCTCACAGCAAGAAGGTTGCTGGTTCTAGGCTCGGCTGGGGCAGGTGGCATTTCTGTGTGGAGTTTGCATGTTCTCCCCGTGATCGCGTGGGTTTTCTCCCGGTGCTGCGGTTTCCCCACAAGTCCAAAGACATGTGGTATAAGCAAATTGAGTAAGAACGATTGCCCATGGTGTTAAAGTGTGAATGTGTGTGTGAATGTTTCCCAGTGATGGGTTGCGGCTGGAAGGACATCTGCTGCATAAAACATGTGCCAGAGAGTTGGCAGTTCATTCCGCTGTGGCAACCCCGAAAGGGAAGAAAGCCGAAATAAAGATGAACATCCTTCTTCAAAGTCGAAAAAGACAGATCATGTTCAACATGTTCCTAATACATTTTAAATGAGTGTGGAAAGTTGCATGTTCAGAGCAGCTTTGAGTTTTTGAATCTCGTTTGGCCTTTGTGCAGAGTGGTTCAAAACACTCTTTCACTGATTACACTAAAACCTGAAGCACTGGTTATAATTGGATTTGTTTTCAAAACCAACAGCATGATGATTGATGCATTCTCTTTTAGCTGTCAGAAGTGGAGCACATTTACAGACAATTTTTAGTGAGAGAGAGCAAGAGCACGTAGGCGTCTGTAGTGCTTGTGGAAATGATACAGAGAATGGCACATTTTATGGACTGATTTTTTTGTGTGTTTATGTATTGGCTTCATTTTGAAAATGTGTTTGCCAATCCTGTAAATGGATGGAAGGGAGAACAGAAGGATTGAAAATCAGAAATGGCCACAGATGAATAAAGCTTCAAAAAATGTGCCCTCTGAGACCAGCTGAGAGAAAATGAGTGCGTGAAATCAATGGGCCTACCTCACCGTTTGCTGTCTGCTTTGACTAGGGTTTATAGTGTTTTGTTAATATATGATGCATATACAGTAATAAAAAAACTAAGAGTTAATCCATGCCTTCCCACGCATTATTCAATTTAACTTGAGACCGCAGAGGGTAAAAACTACCCAATGCACAGCAGGAATACACTGTATTTTACTATTGCTTTCTTTCTGTGTAACAATAAAGCTGTAAAACTGTTCAACTACAGTATAGTCCCCAATAGCCCATTGCTATGGAAAGACCCAGCAGGTTTTCAGTCCAATGTTAATGCTGACCAACTTCGAAGCTGAAAAAACATGTTTCCACCCCTGGTTCCAGTACGTTTGTTTACTCAGATTGCTAATTTTGACCTTCATGAACACTCTAAGGGGGGATGAAGTATTTTTTTGTTTGGCCCGCAATCAGATGCCTTCACGACGTCTATGCCCTACTGCTGTCGACACATTTTCTGGCTATGCCTACTCTAAGCCTATGAAACCTATTGGTGACATCACAGACACTAAGGCCATGTTATATATAGTTAATAGTGTAAATGCTAGGCAGCAATGGTTCAAAACATAATTGAAATACTTGAGAATTTGTCTTGATTAGTTATTATCTATTTTGATCTTTAAATATTTTCTGTGTTTTAATAGAAAGAACACAGAGGCCATGAATATTTCTGGGTTTATATGGAAAAAAATCTGTTTGATTATGTCATTGAACCTAAACGCCGATTGGTTAAGCCTGGTCATGTTGGACTCAAGACATTATCTTTCAGTGTTATTGTTTTATTTATTGTGATATTGTTAACACTCAAACATTTAACTCTCTGTAAATACACTCATTGGTTGTGCTCTCAACATGCGAATATATCAATTAAAGAAAAAGTTAAGAAAAAAATTAGTGGGGTGGAATAGTGCTCTTTCAAGTGATGCCTGAACCAGACCAGTCTCCATGACGTTACATCTGATTGAAATACAAGAAACTGTAGGAACTAGGACTGCAACATTTTACCTGTTCAAGTAGATCTGATTCAAAGCATTTTTATTCCTGTTGGTCAGATATGAGATGTGTTAATGAAGAGAGATGAGAGACGAAGAGAGAAGTATTTTTCTCCTGAGAGACGATTTTCTTTGTGATGTACAGTGCCTTGTGAAAGTATTGAAAGTATTGTCATTTACAGTGCCTTGAACTTTGCGACCTTTTGTCACATTTCAGGCTATAAAACTGTAATTTTTTGTGAAGAATCAACGATAAGTGCGACACAATCATGAAGTGGAACTTTTTTAGCAAATAAAAGAGGGAATAATTGGGAGTGCAAAATTATTCAGCCCCCTTAAGTTAATACTTTTGCTGCGATTAGAGCTGTACGTTTTGCCCATCGAGAGACTGAAATTTTTGCCCATTTGTCCTTGCAAAACAGCTCAAGCTCAGTGAGGTTGGATGGAGAGCGTTTGTGAACAGCAATTTTCAGTTCTTTCCACAGATTCTCGATTAAATTCAGGTCTGGACTTTGACTTGGCCATTCTAACACCTGGATATGTTTATTTGTGAACCATTCAATTGTAAATGTTGCTTTATGTTTTCGATCATTGTCTTGTTGGAAGACAAATCTCCATCCCAGTCTCAGGTCTTTTGCAGACTCCATCAGGTTTTGGACAGGAATGGTCCTGTATTCGGCTCCATCCATCTTCCCATCAATTTTAACCATCTTCCCTGTACCGGCTGAAGAAAAGTAGTCCCAAATGATGATACTGCCACCACCATATTTGACAGTGGGGATGGTGTGTTCAGGGTGATAGCTGTGATCAGCTGTATTGCTTTTACTCCAAACATAACATTTTGCATTGTTGCCAAAAAGTTAGATTTTGGTTTCATCTGATCAGATCACCTTCTTCCACGTGTTTGGTGTGTCTCCCAGGTGGCTTGTGGCAAACTTTAAACAACACTTTTTATGGATATCTTTAAGAAAGATACATCTCTGATCAGTCTTCTCCTTGTATGAGCTGAAAGTTTAGAAGCACGGCCAGGTCTTGGTAGATCTGCAGTGGTCTGATACTCCTTCCATTTCAATATTATCACTTGCACAGTGCTCCTTGGAAGGGAAATCTTTTTGTATCCAAATCCAGCTTTAAACTTCTCCACAACAATATCTCGGACCTGCCTGGTGTGTTCCTGGTGCGAACCTCTGAAACTATCACAGTGCAGGTGCATTTATACGGAGACTTGATTACACACAGATGGATTCTTCTTACGTTTACATTTATGCATTTGGCAGACGCTTTTGTCCAAAGCAACTTACATTAGGGGAGAGACAATGTGCAATCTGTTACACCCTCAAAGTCTATCTCAGCTTCTCATAACAGAAATTTTATCAACTGATCAATAAACCAAACCAGTGAGGGAGTAGAGGAAGAAGATAAAGACAGAGGAGGAAAAAATAAAGTAGTTTATTTTTTTATTTTTTTATTTTTTATAGTAGGTGTTCCCTGAAGAGAAGAGTTTTCAGCTGCTTTTTGATAGCTGTTAGTGTTGTTGCTTTCCTGACTGGATCAGGGAGTTTGTTCCACCATCCAGGGACAGTGAAAGGGAAGGTTCTGCTGAGAGATCTTCTGCCCTTGTGTGATGGAACCACAAGTCACTGTTCCTTCTCTGAGCGCAGGCTTCTGGAGGGCATGTAGGAGTATATGAGCTAATGGAGGTAAACAGGGCCTGATCTGGAGATGGTTTTGTATGCCAGCGTTAGCCATTTGAATTTAACTCGAGCTGCAATGGGGAGCCAATGAAGATTGATGAAGAGGGGAGTAACATGAGCTCGTTTCGGTTCCTTGAAGATAAGACAAGCTGCAGAGTTCTGGATCATCTGCAGAGGTTTGACCGCATTTGCTGGAAGTCCTGCTAGGAGAACGTTGCAGTAGTCCAGACGTGAGAGGACCAGAGCCTGAACCAGGAGTTGAGTTGCCTGATCTTTCGAATGTTGTGCAGTGCAAATCTACACGCTCGAGTTGTCTTTGTGATGTGGTCTTTGAAGGACAGCTGTTCATCCAAAATCACTCCAAGATTTCTGACTGTAGGAGAAGGGGTGACTGTAGAGGATTGCAGCTGGATGGTGAGGTCGTGATGCACAGAGGGATGAGCTGGGATTACCAAAAGTTCCGTCTTGGCCATGTTGAGCTGTAGGTGATGGTTCTTCATCCAAGTAGATATGTCGTTCAGGCAGTCAGTTATGCGGGTAGTTACTGACAGGTCATCAGGGTGGAATGACAGATAGAGTTGAGTGTCGTCAGCGTAGCAGTGGTAGGAGAATCCGTGTCTGAGGATGATAGGGCTCAGGGAGGTGGTGTAGATGGAGAAGAGAAGTGGGCCAAGGACTGAACCCTGGGGAACCCCGGTGAGTAGGTTATGAGTGTTTGAGACCTCACCCCTCCATCCGACACTGAAAGATCTACCAGTGAGATAGGACTCAAGCCAATCGAGTACAGTTCCAGTGATGCCCATCGCAGAAAGAGTGGAGAGAAGGATCTGATGGTTGACTGTGTCAAACGCTGCAGAGAGGTGTAGTAGGTTGAGGGGAGATGATCTGTGGTTAGCCCTGGCCCCTCGTAGTGCTTCCGTTACAGACAACAAAGCTGTTTCAGTTGAGTGTCCGTTCTTGAAGCCTGATTGATTGTCATCAAGTTTGTTGTTCTGAGTCAGGAAGGTAGAGAGTTGATTGAAGACGACTCGCTCGATGAGTTTTGCAGTGAAGGGCAGCAAAGAGACAGGTCTGTAATTTTCCACCAGTGATGTGTCGAGTGTGGGTTTCTTGAGAAGCGGGTGACTCTGGCCACCTTGAAGGTGTTGGGGAAAATGCCGGTAGTGATGATGTGAGTGAGGGCAGGCGTGATGGTAGGTGAGATGGTTTGTAGAAGGTGAGAGGGGATGGGATCGAGGGGGCAGGTGGTTGGATGCGCTGAGAGAAGAAGTTTGGACACCTGATCTTCTGTGAGTGAATGTGGACATGAAAGGTGTCGGAGATTGTGGCTGAAATTGGGTGCAAGGTTGTGCAAACTGCCGGTGAGAGAGGTCGCTGGGGGAGGTTGGGGTGGACAGAGGAGTGAGTTGAAAGTCCTGAAGAGCTTTCGGCTGTCTTTGGCATGTTCAATCTTGTCGTGGTAGTATGTAGTCTTCGCGTCTTGTACCTTGCTTGAGAAGGTTGAGAGTGCAGTTTGGTATGCTTCGAGATCTGCCATGCTCTTTGATTTCTTCCATTTGCGCTCTGCCGATCTGAGGGTGGACCTCTGTTCCCGGAGAGCGTGCGATAGCCAGGGGTTTGATGGTGTTATTCTGGCTGGCCTGGAAGAAAGAGGGCATAGTTGATCGAGGCATGTAGCGAGTGTGGAGCAGAAACGGTTAGTTGCATCGTGAGTGTTTAAAGAGGAAAAGTTTCCAGGTGTTAAAAGAGAAGAGGACACTGCTGAAGAAAAGAGAGAGGAATCAAGGGATTTAAGGTTACGTCGGAAGGTGACAGGGGGTGGTGTTGAGTGTGAGCTTGTAGGCAGTGTGAGTTTGAAGGTGATGAAGAAGTGATCAGATGTGTGCAGAGGAGTAACTGTGAGATGATCAGGAGAGCAGCTGCGTGTGTAAATGAGATCTAGCTAATTTCCTGATTTGTGTGTGGCTGTGGTAGGGACAAGAGACATGTGAAAGGAGGACATGAGTGAGTGGAAGTCGGTAGCATTTGGTTTGTGAAGATGTATATTAAAGTTGTATATTAAAGTTTGCTGCACTGAAAGTAAAGGGGCTGAATAATTTTGCACGCCCACTTTTTTTTTACGGTATCTTAAAATGGCTTTTAATTACAATTACTTTGTAAGTATTTACTTGACAGACAACTAATTCTTTGGAGATTTAAATGTGTTTTCAGCATACTGGAAACTGTATGAAATATGAAAATATCATAATTGCATATTTAACACATTAGTAAAGCTCTTTCATAGTTTACTGCAACCTTTATGGTTTATTAAGAGGCTATAGTAAAAATAGTTTCTGTTTACTAGAAGAGCACTAGGTATTTACACATGAACTTACACATGAACTCACACGTGCACACGCACACACACACACACATACGCACACACAAAGTGTGAGATTGTATGTGCATTGGTGATCGCACATTGCCTCTGCTGTAAAAGCCTCTGGGCTACAAAATCAATATCTCAGAGAGAAAGAGAGAGGGGAAGAGGTGGGGGTTAGGAGGTAGAGAGAGGCAGTGAAGTATATAGTAAGGGAACTGGCTTTAGCATCACTAGCATGTGTGAAAGAGGGAGAATCGGAAAGAGAGAGAGGGCATAGAGTTCCAGATGGTTCTGTATTAACTGCACTTTAATCTTTGAAGCATAAAATGTAGGCAAGAGCCCGCTTGCCTCCTATGGGGAATTATCCACAAAAAACACAAGACCTTCCACCCTTTGCAAGAATGACAGACAGTTATGGGCTAAAGGATAGCAAACCAATGCATAACCTTACACATAGCTCTCTGCAATAAGTTTTTAAGTTTTTTATTGAATAGTTAGGATTAGTTTTATACTGATCACAGCATTAGCGAAGCATAGACAAGCATACATGGATATAAAGAGGTTATAAGTATATCTGGGCAACGATGTGTGGGATTTAAGGTTATAATAATATACCTGACATTTGAGCTCAGAGCAGAGGAATCCAGGTCTGACCTGTTTAAAGTTCTGGGTTTTGGCAACATCTCGTTGACAGTGGAGAGAGCTGCTGACCGTGATGCTGAATCACCGTCAGTGAAGGAAGATACTGTAGCTGTGAGTTGTTTTTTTCTCACTCATTTTCTGCTCTTGGCATGTGAGCAGCTACTGATCTATGCTATTTAAAGTAGCAGTGCATCCAGAATTGAGCATGTGTTTTAAAGATTAGTTCAATTACTGCTGGAGTGCTCTCAATTTACACAAAGAAAAAAAACCTCCAATAAATCCGTATATTTTGTTTTAAAGCTTAGAAAAAAATGCTGCATCGTAAAAACAGAACGTTGATTTCAACATCAGTTATACAAATGTTGAATTCATTGAGGATTTATATTTATTAAATCAGGTTTTAATATCTTGAAAGTATTGGATTGTAACAATTCCTTGCCAAAACTCAGATGTATTTTTAAAACATTTACATGTCTTTATTAGTTTGAGTTATTTATTAACTCACTCTTTTTTTCTTTCATTCATTTTTAGTCATTCTTACACTAGTTTAACAGTTGCCACAGTTTTTCCTTCAGCCAGTATTATTTGTAACTTTTTTTAGGCTAGTTAATTAATAACATTAAATAAACTTCACAATAGTTATACCTTTTGCACCCATTGAGTGAATTTATAAAAGACTAGTAGGCAATAATTATTGTACATTCATGTCAATAAATGACAAACTGTCATGTCTCATTCAGTTGCTATGACTTGCAAGACGGATATGACATGTAACAAGGCAACGGAACAATTTAATGGAAGAGACACTAGAGAAATCAGTTTCTGGAAGAAGTAGTTAATTTGTTTTTGAACATAAGAGAAACAATGCGGTGATACAGATGATAGTCTGATAGCTCCTCTGTGAGGTCAAACCAATAATAATCTCATTTTATATGAGATTAAGTTTTTGTATTGCTCTTTTGTGTTATTATGAGTTATCTGGTGCCATTCATCATTATAAATGAAATTAAGTGATTTGTGAAAATAGATTTTTTTTGTGTGTGGAATTCTCATGATTCTTGGAACTGTTATTAATATGCTTATAGTTAGCCAACATATTATCATTTACTGTTCAACTCAGAAGGGCACATCCCAACTAGCCTTGTGTTTCCAACTCTCTTGTTTCGTTTGTATGTGAGTTAAAGACAGAGAGAAGACATAGACATGAAATGATGGGTATTCATGTTTTCAGATTAGGTCTGGAAAACCTAATGAAGGACCCACTTTACTCTCAGAAGAGTGGACACTTTGCTCTCTTCATTTATTTTTCATTTCACTTCATCTTTCCCTTCTTTTTCTTTGTGACTTATATTTATTTTTCTTTTCTCATAAATCCTTTTGATGTGTATTTGATCCTTTTGGTTTTAGACACTTGCAAAAGCATTCATATAGCTATCTTCTACTAGAAATGTACACATTTTGGTGTTTTTACTTAGCTATGCTTCAAAATCATGTGGGGTTGTCGTGAGCTGAGTGCTTTGAGAGATGGGGTTAATTGTCCACCCAGTCCCAAAAGCTCCTTAGAAAACAATGCGGTTAAGCTTTGATGGCTCTCTGAAACATGAACACACTTGAAAATTATTCAAGGTATCAAACCAGGCACCTAGTGCATTAGAGAGAGTGGCAAAAGTTCCTGCAGACTGAAATGCTCAATTTATTTGGATTATTGAAATGCACAGATGCCATAAACGAGATTTGGCGCGCTTGTTTAAGCCAGCCAGAGAATCTTCGCTCTGCAGAGTCTTAACGATTTGAAGCCCAGCCACTGAAAACTATTCCAAAATCAGAAAATATTTTCTAAACAAAACAACACAGAGAGTGGGTTGGTTTAAATTACAGTGGCAAACAGCATTGAATATGACATTACCTAAAAATACCTAACAACCAAACTGTCATAATACACCTTATCAACTATTTATGAAGATGTATATTTTTGAATGGGAAAAATCATAGTGGGAGTGGTTGCAGGTTTATGATAATTATAGTGAAAAGAAGATTTCTATAGCAACAACATAATTTAATTTAGCAATTTGGGATTTGAAGTTGGTTTTTGATAATTATAATGACGAGAACATTATCTACAATCTACCTTTGCATATTATTTGGTTTTAGGTTGTAGAATATTTAAATTTCCTATATTTATGTTTTTGTTTTATAGTAGAAGTATTATAGAGTATAGAGATTGCACTAATGTAATATTTAATGAACAAAAATTAAGTACATTTTAAAAGTATTGATTAACATCATCAATATTATATGAAGTATATATATGAATAGCATCACTTTTCTGGTGATAACATAAAGTTAATAAGTGTTACATTAGAATTTGCCTGATTTTGCTTACAATTGTAACTTATAATGGAACATACACTCCACTTTTGCATTTTTACATGACCCCAGTGTCCAGTGCAGCCTATGCCTCCTATGCCGTGTTGCATGCAGGGTATGCTGGATGAAAAAGGTCACAAAGTTCAATTTGATTTGTCTTTATAGAGAAATAATGCAATCCAATACACTACACAATGCTTCTACAGTGTATCGTTGAGAGTTGAGTGAGTGTTGCATTCAGTTTGCATGGAGTTGTGATCTGACTACTTCTAAGTTTGTGTTTTGAGTGTTTGTGTTCAGTTGCGTGAGAATTGCCATCAACAAAAAGTATGGCAGCCAAACTTCTTCTTGTCTCCCACCTGTGTGGGTGTGTGCACCTTTACGGCCTGACCTTATTTCAACTATAATAATAATAATAATAATAATATAATTCTAATTAGTTAGAAAACAATAATTAAGCTAAACCACCAAAAGTGATGTACTTAAGTGCTGTGTTCCTAGGTTAATAAACTCCAGGTATTACACTCTTAATAAACAAATAATGTCTGTCTGTGTTAAATCTGAGCAACTTCAACAACAAAGTCATTAAAGTACAAACCAATGATAAACATACATTCTCCAGATTCTCTGCTTTATTTTGTGCTTTATTTAATTTTTCTACATTATCATGATTCATTGATTTATCTATTGATAGTTATCAATGGTAACACTCCTTGTCTGAATACAATGACATACTTTCAGATGTATTTATAGTGCGGCAGCCCTGCACTTGCTTAATACAGAACTTTTATTGTAGTTGGAGTAGCTGAAGAAGCATCTACTGTAATACTGTACTTGAGCATTACTGATTTGGTTGTATTTATGTGTGGAACACTTCTAGATCTCTAGGAGCATCTATCGTGCATTGGTTGCTGTAGTCTTTTTCATTGCATTCTTGTGTTCCTCGGTCTTTCGGTAGCTGGTTGTCATAGTGATGAGTTTCCTGCATGTCTGTCTGTCTGTTCACATTAGATCCCTGTGTCTCCAGATGTGCACTGACCCCTTTGAGTGTGTTTGACTGCATGTGTGTACTGCATTCAGCGTCTCTATGTGAGTGTATCAACGTCAGTGATTCTTTAATGAAAATCATTTACATTGTGTAGTCTAGTTTGTTGTTGACCGAAGTAGTGAATTTTGATTCAATTAAGGATGGGTTCACGAGTTAACCATGTTTTAAAGCTCTGGTCTCTTAAGCCAATTGGAGCAATTAGAAAAAAAACTGTTCATTTTGAATGATGGATATTGCGAGTCAATATAGGTATATTATGTTATTGAAACACTCTTCTGGAGTGACTCCAACATTTTTTTTCGTTTCTTGCACTTTTAATACATTTTTTTAGTCTTCCTCCTCTTTCGTTTTCTTTTTCCATCCCCTGCAATTTTCTTCTGTCATTTCTCTTTTGAGTTTACACATCTTCCTCCAAGTCCTTTAGGCTCCTTAGCAACTACATAATTTTCCTTAGCAACCAATTATGAATAACAAAGTTTCTGCATCACATCATTTGGGATTTGATCATTTTTGGGTTTATGATAATTATATTGACAAGAACATTATAACAAGACATCTCCTGTCACTCCCTAGCAACCACATAGTTTACCCTAACAACCATTTATGAAGATTTCTGTATCTGAAGATTTTTAAATCAATGAAGACTTGGTTGGTTGATTGTAAACGGGAACTTTGTCTGAAATCATTGACCACTCCCTGGGATTCAAAATTCTTTAGTTAACATAATTCACATTTTGCAGTCTAGTTGATTATATATAAGTATATACTACTATAAGTAGTGAATTTTGATTTAATTAGGTAGAGATTCGCGAGTTGACCTTGTTTAAAAGCTCTAATATGCTACGTCATTGAAACAAAGTAGCAGCTACAAAACAATTCATTTTTAATGATGGTAATTATGAGTCAATATAAGTATGTTACGTTTAAGAAACAATCTTCTGGAGTGACTCCAAAGTATTTTTCATTTTTGGCTAAGATTGCACCTTTAATAAAATGTCTTTTAATCTTCTTCCTTTCCTTTTCTTTTTCTATCTCCTGCAATTCTCTTCTGTCATCTCTCTTTAGAGTTTACACATGTTTCTCTAAGTCCTCTAGGCATTTCTTGCATATCCCAGAAACCATTTTCTGCTGGCTTGCAGGGGAAGTAATTGATTTTAGAGCAGATGGAACAAATTGTTCATTTTGAGCAGGATTCTCACGTTGGCCCCAAAGAGAGGGGGTGTGTGAGAGATAAGGAGGGACTTGAGAAGGAGGAGTGTGAAAAACTCAATTATGTTCACAGCTTCATCTCTGTACTGCTGACCCTCATCTACACGCATCATATGAACCCAGCGTCCCATTCAGTGGTCATGCCAGAGTAGAATCATTATCACATCACTCTTGTCCTCATAGAACTCAACAGATCTCCTTCAATCTCTTCCCTTTTTTCACTCAGCATCATCTCTGGTGGTTTCTTTTTAGTAAGGTTGATGGATGGCACCCCATGGTTTAATTGCACCCTTCTCTCTCTGTCCCAAACTGAGTGACACAGTAGGCATGTCCTGAAAGCATCAGCTCCACAGATGATCAGCTCTGTGAGAGAGAGAGGATGGTGAAATGGAGAAAATAGTTTTGACATTATGTGCTAATGGTCTGACAGTCATCCGGAAGGCCCAGGGTCTGGGACAATCAGGTGTGTGCATGCTAGGATAAGTGGTTGAAAATGAGAAGAAAACACAATGCAATGAAAAGCAAAGGATCTTGTTAGAAGTATTTCATCTTGTTTGATTTTATCAGTTGCGACAAACCCATTGCAGACAGGTTTCAGTTTTCAGTGAATTTGCGATATAAAAGTGTAGACTTGCTATTGTAATTAGATGGTATTAACTGCTTTTATGAATAACAGGGTTTTATTTGTACTTTGCAGCATACTTTGCATTATAACCAGCTCTCTAAATGGACCGAAGCTCATAGATTGTTTTTATTTACTCCAAACAATCATTATTATGATTATAATGAAATTATAATGAAACAGTATAATGAAACAGCCATACTTAAACCCAAAACACTTAATGAATGTTTGTGTTTTGCAACTTGTGTTTTTAAAACAGTTACCCACACAATTTTAAAATGTTTAGAGTTTTTAGGTTGATCCAGGAAATTATGTGCTTATATTTGATTCAAGGGTTAAATGATTTAAAGGTTAAATAAAACGAGAAATATTCAACCTGAATAAACAGACTGTCAGTTTTGCTATCACATTTCAGAACAAGTTCTAGTCCATTGTCTAGCTGTGACAGGAACTTTTTTTTGTAGTATAATATGCTGGGAGAGTAAAAATGAGTAACTGTCTTGGGAAAATGTAAAAAACTGGACTTTACCAAGTGTGGTGAATGGTGGTGCAGGAATCTATAGAAAAAAATACTTTTATTAAATCTAAAAAAAGAAACTATATATATGAATTAAAATTAAAAATTAAAAAAAAAATTAAAATTCACAATTAAAATAAAACTCTGAACAACATTCACTAGAAACAAACATGAAACAGGAGTCTCTTGTTTTTTTGTGGTTACATCATATTTAGGTGATATTGTACATGATCAAGACTGTTTAATATGAACTGTGTTCAAGCATTAGTAAATTGTGTTTTGGAAGTAATTATTGTAAACTGTTTTCTGTCACCGTGGTGACAAAATAGCTCAGGGAAAAGCTTGGTGCTAATATCAACATTTACAGTAGCATGAAATCTCTCACATTTAGAATTTGCATGATTTGTGTTGTGTAAGCTGGAAAGCAGGGCATTTTGTAGCCAAAGAAATTGTCTATTTTAAATCAAAGCAGAATGATTTAAATTAAGAGATAGTCTACATGTTCAGCTAAAAACAATTCTTAAAACATGTTCTTGTGTATTGAGGCTGTCACGCCAATAATACGTTGCTCAAGGGTTATTGATCCATCTTGGACAGTTCATACCCTCCTTCTCATTACCTCCATCTCTCTTTTTCATGTGACTTTCTGTGCTATGTCCCCTCAAGCATAATCATCCTGCCTTCATTTGATCTCATCCGCCATTAAATAGAGCGAACTGAATGAACACTGCTATTTAGTGCCCTGTCAAACACCAGTACCCAAAAACAGATAGAAAATAGAAGGCAGATAGAAGAATGGGAGGAGAAGAAGGGCAGGACTGCTTTATTTACTGTAATCATGGTGATCGATTCAGTGTTTCATTTGTCACCTAGATGGAGTTGTCAGGAACAAACCACTCTGCCCCTGAGGGCATTTAAGATGGTTAAAACAAGCTAAAAAAAATAATAAATAAAAAAGTATAAAAGGAACATTCTCCACATCTGGTGTCTGGTCAATCTCTTTATTTAAACTCCTGGCTTTCTCATGTTCATCGTGACTGTTTCAGCTTAACTGCCACCTGGTGAGGTGCGCTGTGGTCTGTGATTTTTCAAAAACTATTTCTAGCTTTCTAAATTGTTGTTGGTTTGATAATTATAAAAAACTGGTAGCCAGTCAGCAGCAAGGGTGCATGTTTTTTGTGAACTCGTGAAGTGTTCAGAGCTTTGAACAGAGTAACGAGAGCTAGAAAGAATCAAATGTCGGGATCAAAACTGAGAGAAAACGCAAGGATGAGGCTAAACATGAAATTCATGTGGATGTAGAGCTGGCTTTTGCCTTATGTATAGAATAAAGAATTAAGAGTGTGGGAAGCACTGAGAAATCAGAGAAAGAGGTTGCTTTTTTCTAATTGACAAATGATTAATGAGTGTTTTGGTTTGCTTCATAAAACAAATATCTGAAGCGGTTTTACTTAATATATTTTAGTCTGCAATTGCACTGTTGTTTCCTTTAGCTATGACAAAGATTCCACTTGAATCACACGTGTTTGATTGCGGAGGAACTATCAAAAGTGCTAGTTGTCTAGAGACTTGCTTTTGCAATTTTAAATGTCAACACTGACTCTGAGAACACACTTACGCCACCTTTTGTTACAGTCTCGTCTGGTCTCTTTGTAATTATTATATGTTGCTTTCTTAGCCTTTTTGGTATGATTATGTATCTACAGACTTTGTAGAACTCCTGATAAAAGTTTTTTTACTCTGAACTGTCCCTAAAGAAGACTACTCTATTAAGAAAGATATTTATGTCACATTTTAAGTCCTGTCCTGACAGGTTGAAACAAAGCAAAAGTCCTCAGAGAATTGAGTTAACAGCTCAGATCTATACGTTGATGGTTGCTTTATTACAGTTTTTTGTATTGTATACATTTTGTTTGGAAAGTATTTATCAATATCGTATTCTATGATATTCTATGATCTAACTATAATTATTTAGAAAGTAAAAGACTCATTTTCCAAAAAAGAATTCTGACACATTTTTTTCGTGTACAAGACAAGAAAAACAAATTGTCACTATTGGCAGTAAGGTTGAAGAGTTATGAAAGTTCCTATTCTTCAAATAACTTTATTTTGGTTATGAAACTACAGTTAATTGATCCAGTAACTTTGTTTAAGCACCTTAACAGTGAAACATAACATTGTAATGATACAACATCCTAAAAATGTATGATGAATGAATTCTTTAAACTAGATGATATCTGCCAGTCATGTAAAAGAGAGAGAAACAAAAGAGAAAACCATGCCTATCTCCGATAACTGGCAGTCATCTTGGAATGCTATAAGCAAATTGTCTTTCGCCCTTTATTCTAATTGTCTGTGTGAGAGGGACCGTAAAATGTCATCCTGCAAAAATGCAAAAGCAAACCAATCGAACGTGTCGCTCCAGGTCAGCAGTCAAGTCTGGGTGAGAGAGCTTTTTTTCTCTATAGAAAGCCAAACAGCTGGAGTTTCTTCTATTAATAACTGAGTGCCAGCTCCTTCCATTCAGTGGAGAACACCTGTGGCCTCCTATTGTCTGTGTTATTAAAGAGCTACATAAGCTGTGCCCCGTCAGTATCACATGTCTTCACTCGGCTGGCAGATGTGCGCGGTGCAATGCCCATGGGGTTTTGAGCACTGGATGAGGTCGTTTGTCAGAGCAGGTTAGGTTGCGGGTGTTAACACCTGGATCCTTTAACTGGGCAGAATGTGTGCAGCGTAATGAACGATCGTAATTAGAAGTGATAGCCTGAGTGCCATCAGGGCTTTCTCAGTGCTGCCAACTTGAATCAGTAGAAATAAGCGGAAATAAGTCATAAAAAATTGTATCACCTGCTGACTTTTCTCAAACTAAACTTCTTATAGATAAAACTTAATTCTGTATATATTGTAGAGCCTAGCCTGACCAATGAGAGAGTTATGCTGCATGCAGGGGATAATGGGAGTAGTGAATCTCTTATTTTGTAGTGGCTTTCATTTTTACTGATTGTGTTTACATTATCATGAATATTTTCTGGTTTTGTATGTGTTATACAATTTGGATATTGCGTTTGTGAAGTCAATTTTGGTAAATAACCCTACACAATAAAATCTAAAGTGTTAAATTGACACAGCTCTGAGTCTATTATGTCCTACTCTAAATAGAGTTAAATTTCACTGAGCTCATCAACCTGAACCATTTTTTTTTTGCAATGTGATGAGGAAAATAGTTGATGTTTTATTTTTTATAGTGTAATACAAACGTTTATCACTCGTACAAGTTTTCTGCGAATAATCAATGGTTAACCTCTTTGATGATTTAACTCAGTTTAAGTGTTATTGTTTCACTCTAATTAGAGTGTATTTGCTCCTACTCTAGATAGAGTTAATTTTACTCTCAGGATTTTACTTTGTAGTAGCTTAATAGAGAAACAGTTCAAGAGAAACCTTGTAATCGGGGCAGCAATAATCAGTTTTTTGATAAGTGATTTTGTCTCAACAGATTTCAATAATACCAGCAACAAAGTTTAATGCATGTATGACTCTGTCTTGCAAGTATTTAGCTATTAGTCAAAGAGAATTTACATTACAGAGCAACCTTGGAACATGTATATTAATTAAATATTTGAAGATGGAAATAACCAGCAAATTTCATTATTGTTTTCCATGCTAAATCACTCTACAAGTGCAAAACCCTCATAAAAACATTATATTTTATCCAGAGTTCTTTTAAGAGCTTTATACATGCCCATGGTGCCAGCATCTTCATCTGCACATTTCTTATAGTGATTTTATAAAAGAGAAATATTTTCAAAGAGGCAGGCTTAGCGCTTCCCACACAGCTTCATTTGCTCTCTGGCCTTGAGTGTAGAGGCCAGACTGAATGTCCTTCGCTTGAAAACATCAACCCTCTCGGAATTATTGCCTGAACAGTGAAGGGAAGATTGCAGAATGATTGCTTATTCACTATCTATTATCAGATTGGAACTACTGGAGGTTGGCTTGTGAAATCTTCTGGAGTATTCCAGCTGTTTTTGCGTGTAAGATCTGTATGTTCCACATATTCTGATTTTAAAACTAGAATATTTCTGATGTAACACTGCTGCCTCTCGTTTAGAAGGTAATTGTTTTAAGGTCAACCAGAGGGCTTCCTTGTTCTCTTCATGTTCCAGCGTCCTCCAACAGTCAACAAAACATGCTTAATTGAGGACTCTAATTTGCCAGCAGAATAAATGGTGATGGGCTGTTCAAGGTGTTTTCTTCGTTTTTCCTAATGTAAGCTTAAAGGACCAACAGAAAAACTGCGACAAAAACTATGGTAGGCTCATGGTTTTTCAGACTTCAGATGATCCAAATTACAGTGTTGATAAATGCATAGACAAACATTTACCCCCAGGGATAAATATGGTTAATCCTATGATTTTTTTTTTTTATTATTTATAATAAAAGAAACTAAAAAGTGAAAGTTATATTTTGAAAATATATATAAATAATATAAACAGAAAATTCTGTCATAATTCTCGGGATGCGGTTGGCAAATGTCATCTTTATTGCAGTGCAAATTGGGTTCTTATTAGTAAAAATGCAAACAGTGAAATTCACAATTAAAATTCTTCTACATCAAATGAGTAAGGACTAAATTGACTAAAAATACAATACTTTACGAAATCATTTTATTTAGTAATTAGTGGATTAGTTTTTATTTTCTCCACTCCAGACACTCCAATACATTTTCTTTTCTTGTTTGTGTTGTAGCTGATGCACTACCAAAATTGTCTATGGTAGTGTTGGGATGGAAACAGCAACCATCTCTCTGCAGAATGGAAAAGGGAATATAAAATAAACATTTGTTTTCATGTTCTTGAGGAATTTAGTGTTTTAAAAAAAGCTTAAAGTTGACTGTCTTAAATACTATGATGTCTGGTGAATTAAGTGAGTCTATAATAATCAGGTAAAAGCTCCCAAATGGATTAAATGATTTGCTTTTCTATTCCAGTTTATATTTAAATGTAGTTTTTGTGAAGTTTTTTAATTGGCCGTTACTGGATGACATCGTTATGAACTGATTGGTGCAGTTGTACTTCAGCAAATTGGAGAAAGTTGTGTTTTATGAATTGTTAGAGTAGGTGTAACTAATTAACAAAATAAAAGGGATATCAAATTTCTTGATCTTGATGAATTTAGTGTTAAACACCATGATGTCTGGTGAATGCAGTGAGTTAAAAACAGGTAAAAACATCAAATGTATCAAATAATTTGATTTTATCAGTATTCATTAAAGTAACAGTTTGTGACATGAAAGTGTATATGAATGAAGCAAGACACTCTAGTGAGATTTACATAATACTACAATCATTACATGCTAATTTATGATAATCGTCTTGATGACTTTAAAAGTGTAGAGCTGAGAAATCACACCTCACCACCTATGCACACTAGAAATTAATGTTACGTCTTGCACCTAAAACAATTAAAGAAGCTAACATGGCTTAAATCAGATTATATAACAGGTGTAAGTAGTGAAACTGACTGCTTTATTAATATAGCTTTACCCCCAAACTATCTGCGTTAAATGTATAGTATGAAACAAAAAAACTAATTTGTATACAGATTGGCTTAATTAGTGCCATAATGGAGTTAATCAGTGCTCTTTTAATGCGAACCTTGTGAAAACAAATATTGAATTTTTTTTAAAAAAAGAATGAACAGCTGAGTCGACAATAAGGTAGGATTATGAGAGGGACATATTATGCTGTGATGAATCATTAACATAGGGGTTAAGAGGTTGCAGAGTTGCAGAGGCCCTAACCTGATGTAATATAAAGATAACTGTCTTGAGCTTTGTAGATCCTTGTCGCTAAGGAACAGATCGTTGACAGTCCTTCCCTCAGTTTTGGTTTTGTCTTGTTTTCAGTTATCACTCTTTGTTTATTCTGTTTTCCTTTACCACCTCCAGCCACATGGCTCAGGTTATATGACTGATGGTGGCCATATTTGATTTGCTTTGTCTGTTTGAAACACATGGTCTTGTTGTTTTTCCCACCTCTCCTTCTCGTTTTCTAGTTAGAGCTTTCAGCTCCCCATCAGTCGGTCACTACGACTTATGTCGGTGACGACTATGGGAAGCTCCGATAGGAGTGCTCTGCTCTCTCCATACTATTTCAAAATGGCAATCAGTGAACGCGGTGATGGTCACATGATCAAGGCGTTCTGCATAAAACAGACGCAAACGTGACGCTCTTCCTGTTTTTTGCTGGAAGCTTACTCTCGACATGCGAGCTACTCAGTGAAAGACAACACAGAGAACAGTGGATTATTACCTTGTATTGCAGATCTGGTGAGTCAACGGCACCCAGCGAGGTTTTTCACCCGGATCCAGAGAACTTATTTTGCTGGTCGACTATTTGTAGCGTGTTCCAAACATTTTGCGACCGTGCAAGTCTGTTGGATGCGGTGGATCGATTGCATTGATGAATAGCCACGATCATTGCCTCGGTTGTCTTGAGCGTAGACATGCTGAGGCAGCGATTGAGGAATCAGACTGTGTGGATTGCACACTTCTGTCCGGCAGCACACTTAAGGCGAGGTTGGAGTACTTTCAGTCCACCACCGGAGGCTTTGTAGCTCCCACCCGTAAGGGTCGACGAGTGCATGTCCCTACGGCCAGATGAATTCGAGCAGGGTGGCACGCGTGTTGAAGGCAACACGTTGGGACGACACGAGTTAACGGCCAGATTCCTCAGAGGGACCAGAAGGGTTAGACCCTCTAGGCCGGCCTTAGTTCACTACTGGGACCTTTCTATTGTCCTTAGAGGACGTAAAGGTTCTCCATTTGAGCTGCTTGAATCAGTAGAGCTTAAATTTATGTCAATTAAGACAGCGCTCCTGGTCGCTTTAGCCTCGATTAAGAGGGTGGGGGGTCATAGCAGTTCTCTAAAAAGCTAACTCTCGAAAACTATTGCTCTAGCTTGTTCCATCCATGCCATCTTCCCTCTGAAAGAGCTTTCCCCAGTGGTTCAAGGCGCATTTTCCATAGATCCCTCAATAAAACCTTACGTGTATTAAACTGCCGGAAGTTCTAAGTCCAGCCTTCAAGATGGCGAGTACGGCCTCCGCGCGTCTCCCTTCAGCTCTGGGATTGATGCTCCCTCCTCTGGTATGAGTCGGTATGTGAGAAATTGCCGATTGCCCATTAAAGATTAAGTCTATACTTAAGACCAGGGCAGAGGAAGGCCCGCTTGGAGCCGGAATACTGATGTGCCTGGCTTGCCTGGCCTTCAGCTGATGCGGAAGGACCTAGGTTGTGGCGTTTTGCAGGGTGTACCCATAGTCGTTACTGACATATGTCATAGTGACTGACTGATGGAACGTAATGTTTACTTTTGTAACCCCTGTTCTCCGTATAGGGAACGGTGACTTATGTCCCCCAGCCACAACCGTAAGGTCGTGGTTGCCTAGGGGGTGAGTAAGGCTCCAGCTTTACATCAGGAAGAGCGTCATGCGTTCGTCCGGTTTATGCGGAACGGCGTGATCATGTGACCATCAGGGTGTTTGCTGATTGCCATTTTGAAATGGTATGAAGAGAGCAGAGCGCTCCTAGCGGAGCTTCCCATAGTCGTCACTTACATAAGTCTCCGTTCCCTATTTAGGGAATGGGGGGTCAAAAGTAACCATTACTTTAGTGCACCTGGTTTCGTCTTTAGTTTGTGTATTCTTCATTTTTTCCCCTTGTGGGTTTTCCTTTGTTTGCCCTACCTGCCTTGGGCTTGTTATTTGTTTCTTTAATAAATTACTATTTAAAGACTGTCATGCATTTGTGGTACGCATTTCTCTATGGGCCACCTCACCCTGACAATAACCCTCAAATTGTTCGTTTTGGTTGAAAAAAAAACAAAAAAACGCTTGATATGACTCACATCATATTAATCCTGATTATAAT
The DNA here is from genome assembly GCA_900490495.1 of Danionella dracula. Lineage (NCBI taxonomy): Eukaryota > Metazoa > Chordata > Actinopteri > Cypriniformes > Danionidae > Danionella > Danionella dracula. The sequence continues at coordinate 1,054,188 of UELW01000245.1, forward strand.
GTAATTGTTAGATTTTTCCCCAGAGACTTTAGCTGTCCCAATCCAACTGCTTATACCATAGCCTTAAAACTGGTATTCCTTTTGTGTGAGGAAAGGTTGAAGTACAAATCGTGGGACACTACTTCCACCTCAGCAGTCATTCTGTTGCTTAGTAACAAGCCTGTCAATCATCTAGTCTGATTTTTATGGACATGAATAAACCTACTTTTTAATGTTGATACTGTTACTGAATAGTTGAATGTAATCTATATAACTGTAAACAATATATCATTGCACTATTAAAGAAAGATATTAACATACATACACATTCATACAGTATTGATACAATACAGTATCTTCAATACAATTCATAAGACAGAATTGTGTGTTTTATCAGCTGTTTGAGTGCTGAATCACCTATTTAATCTGCACTTCAGAATCTAATCGGACACACAGTAGTACACATGGATACACATATGGACTTTTTATTAATACTATGGATTGGGACAAACACACTCACATTTTGCACCCTTAAAACTTTGCATCAGTTTATGGGTTAAAATGTATGATTTGGGTGTCTTTGTTAAATGTGCTATGTTTAATTTAATCGTATGCAATCCCTAATTACCCTGACCACACTTTACAGTTTATAAGCAGTTCCTGTCATTTCAATCTGTCTGATCTTGCAAACACTTCCTGTCTGATGCACTTAAGTTTATTAGTGAAACTCCTCTTGCCTGCTGCATACCTGTCATCATCATAGTCATTGATTTTTCCTGATCGTGAAGTAATGCTTTTTATCAAACTTTTTGAGAAGTATTAAAGGAAGGGCATTATTCTGTACCATTCACATTGGGTCACATTAATTAAATGATTCCTAACTCCATAGTTTGCATAGTAACAGTAATCTCAATGCTATCAACATAGTCCTATCTTGTATATTTAGACTGCTTAGTAATGCTTGTGTCATTCTCATCATCAAAAAATATCTTAATTCATGAAATCAAAGAACGCAAAAAATGTTTTAAAAGATAGATAACTGTACCTTACTTTCAATAAAACAAGACTTTGTTTCTTTCTTAGCAAATTCTATAGTATTACAGATTAAATAAATGATTTATACTTTTAAGGTGCAAAAAGAGCAACAGGATTATGTAAATTCAAATATACCTGTGTTTTGTTGGCATTGTAATTGATCATTCTAGAACTGCAAGAGAGCAGCCTTCACTTAAACACCACTGAAATGTCACCAGAAACAGTCTACCGTATAATCTCTTTCTATCTCATAGGCATTCACACATTTGACTTGGATCGACCGCACTTAAAACAGCTTGCTCTGTAATTTAGCTTGCCAACAGTAATCTTGGTGCTTTTTAGTTGTACCATCTGAAAGGGATGTTTGCCGGAGTAGAAGAAACACATGAAAGTTGTTTGCTTCTTTCTGATTATATGAGAAACTGGTTTAGAAGATTGACTCTCCTTAAAAAAAACCCTGAAGCCTTGTATGCAATTATTCTGTCTGCATTTCCATCCCTGGGGACTGATTCATTTCTTTTGCTTTGAATTCACAGTAAATTGTCACATTGTTCATCAGCATCATTTTCTCTTTATTACACTGATAGACGTGTGTATCTCAGTAGGGATTCTAACAATTATGAGTGGGTTCTTAGCACAGTGGAGATAATTGTGATGAGATGCTTCTTTGTTAGTCTACATAGATGCAAAATATGATTGAACCTAAAAAACATAGTCTCACAAGAACAACACTCGCTCAAAGCCTCTGTCAGTTACATTATCATCTTAAGCTTAACTTAACTGAAGCTTTTAAATATTTATATATTTTACAAATAATCTAACCTTGCTCTGAATTCCTCTCACCATTTCTCATTAGTAAAATTAACCTCATCTGTTTTCACATGTGTCCTCAATCGACTAATTAGCCTGAACTCAATTTTATTTTGAAGGAACTCATTCACAATTTACTTTGCTGTTTAACGTTTACTAGTACCTGTTAATTCCGTCTAATGGCAGTTATTTATAGTTTTTTTTTTATTCTGGTTTACCTGTCATCTTATTGCTAACTTTTATTACTGTTTTTTCAAATTTTGTTGGTTTAATTGAAAATCCAAGTCTCACATTTCATCAACAGTTATGCACTAGCTGGTTACCGACTTGGAGCCTTTAGATTACAAGTCTTCCTTTCACTCTGTCACACCCAATAAACCAGTTGCTGAAGCATTTCTTTTCTGTTTCAATTTCTCCATCCCATCCCCAGTCACCAGTCTTCATTTTTCAGTTTACTCACTTTTTCTTTTTCCTGTTTCCTTCCATTTTCCACCATGAAACTTTGGACATTTTGAAATGTGGTTTAGCTTCAGTAGGTGTTAATAGACAAAGTATCAACAAAAAAGTACATCCATCATTTAAGCCATTTATTACATAACAATAGAACAAATGGAAACTAAGTCTCAATTTGCAAAACATTCTATAGCAATGAATACATGTTTGGCTAAAGGATTGCTTAATGTACTCATATATTTGGTAAATATTGTACTATACTGTACATGATCAAGTCTACTTTTCTGTTGGTATGTATAATGAAAAAAGCAACCTTTTAAAATTTTCAATAAAACACTGTACTGTGTCGTTTGGATGAGATGTTAAACCGATAACCTGTCTCTGATCAATAAAAGTTCCTTGATGTTGTGTTGAACATCAGCGGTGTAATCCTAGCTTTCCTAGCCAAATTTGCCCAAAATTCTTGTATTCTAATTGCTACAATCTTCTGATTGTCATCCAGGTGGGTGATGATAAATCAAGACTGAAGAAAGAGCTCTTTTAAGATGTAAAGAACTTTGAGTGTCTCGCAAAGGGCAAACTAAATGTCATGAATTATTATAAAAATGTGTGACTTGCATCATAATGGATGTTTGATCTACTGCAACTTTATCTGTGAATGTTTTTCATATTAGGAACTCATTTGTGTATCGAACACTGCTTGTGTGCTGATTTGTGAGTGCATTCAGCGTTGATTTCTAGCACAAGCACCAACGAGTATCTTGGAACCTGCCCATGTGGGTGGAACAACAATGTTTGTCAACACAATTTAACTAAGTGTAATTAAGAGTCAATCAGGCATGTGGAACAATTACACCTATGACTGATTCCTCACAACACACAGATGTACACATCCACAAACACACACTTGTTGTAATGTTGGTTCTTCTCTGAGTGCTTGTCACAGTCATCAATAATGTCTGCCTTGTACAATCTCCAGATGCTTTTTATTATTGATTTTAGTGGTTATTTTTCTCTAGAACATTGTGTCTTTTATGTTGAATTCAGAGATTTTTTGCTTACTTGTTGTAATGCTTTGAAACAGACACTTTTGTCTTGTCTGTAGTGTAAAGGTGCTGTATAGTATGCATAATATGTTTATAAATATATATATATATATATATATATATATATCAATGTGTGTACATATACTTCGGTGTACATATACATGTGTGTAATCTTCAAGCTGTTATAATGAAATCATTACATTTTTCAGTTAACTTTCTTTCTTTCTCTCTCTTTCTTTCTTTCTTTCTTTCTTTCTTTCTTCTCATAGTCCCTTTGTTAATTTGTCATTAAAGCAGTCTTTAGAGTATTAATTAAATCAGCTCAAAGGGATAGTTGACCTCATACTCTTATAATTAATTTACCTACCAGCATTTTAAGTTTTATTTGACTTTTTTGTCATTGGGAAAAGAAAGAAAACTATAACTTTGAACAATGGTAATATTATTGCTTTCAAAATTGTTTTGTACCACCCTGCATAACCAAACAAAAGTAAAATTCATTTTATTAATATAAAAAAATCACTATTACATCACACATTGCCGAGGTAGGCAGTTACATTTACTTAGTTACATTTACTTGAGTACATTTAAGGGTAACTAGTACTTTTTGAGTACTTTTAAAAATGAGTACTTTACTCAAGTGAATACTTTATGAAATATCTGTACTTTTGCTAAGTTACAGCTGAATTACATATTAGTTACATTTTAGCTGCTTTCTCCCATTACTATTGTCATAGAAATAAATCTAAAAACAAGTTATTTTTGACTTGTCTTGTAAGATGTTGAAGAGGCTGATGCACGAGAGGAAGATCGAGACCTTCCTTGCAACAGACTGTAGCGCAGGCAGACAGAGGATGCCTGCACATATAAATGTGGATTTCATTGCACACGTTTCTGTAAAATGTGAAACGTAATTAAGGAGATGCAGAATTTCTTTTTGTTGTGTGTATCGCATTTGTAATGCAGGTTTGATGATAGTTTGCAATTGACTATACATTAAACTAAACTAATCTATAGAAAATACTATGTAATTAGTTAGCATTTTTGCTTCATATGGTTTAGATCAGTAACTCTCTTTGAGTCTATCCACCAACATGTACTGTAACAATGCAAAGTATTAAGGGTGTAACAGTTTATAAAATGAATCGATTTCAAAAAAATTATTGATTCATATTTTTGCATTAAGATTCCTTTACTAAAAAACCAAACCTACTTGTGGTTCACCATTGATGAGCACCAACAAGACGTGCCATAGATTAAAGCACTACAGAGGCAGAGTAACGATAAGAGATCTCAAGCTTTAAATTGGTTAAGAGCAGGCACTGAAGATGAGGTCAGAAATGGAAATTCAGGTCAGGGAAGCCTTTATTTTCTTTCCTTTCTTTCTTCTAACATCTGTAGCGTGTAAATGCCTAACTCTAATGTTGCAGCATATTTTATCTTTAAGGTTAGAAATTTTAGATGTGCACAGCCGGGTTTTTATTGTTAACTCATTCATTTTGCTGTACAGTACAACAAGATCATGCTATTAAAAAACAATCTATTAATCAATCTATTAAAAAACACAAGTAATGTGCTTTTGAACATGGCTATTTTTAGTGAAGTGTGGAAAATGGAGGCTCCTTTGAAAGATAAATAAAATATAAATTGATATAGTGTACATAACATAAATTGAGTCACTTTAGTCAATGATTTAACCTTCACAAATTCTTTTTTCATAATAAAAAAATTAAAAAGCTTGTCCAATTAATCGATTAATTACAGGGATTAATTAATCGATTATTAAAAGAATCTATAGCTGCAGCCCTGCAAAGTACTAAGCTATATGATATTTCAATTACATTTTTTATTTTTATTTGTACAAACGTCTTTGGAGCCATCTACCATCTTTTCCTTAACTATGTGATGCCATCAGTCTGGGACGGCCAGGAGTGGACTGCCATAGCCAGCATGAGAGTGGGGCAGCAGTTCTTCAAATGCAGTTTCTCATCAACGAGGTACACAGCACCTACATTTGCATGCAGACATTATTTACAACATGTTTTCCTGTCCGTGGCTAATGCAGTAAGCTAGTAGGAGGGCAGAGTGCACCTGTATATATTTTTTCTAACTGTATTTTAGTAGCCAGCAGGTGTGTTAATGTGCAAAACAGCATGGTTAGGTCAAATGCTGCTCTCCCTCTGATCCCTGTGGTGTTAATGGCGTCAGTCATTATTTCCTATCAGACAAGTAAAGTACTGAATGTTCCTCAGCCTCTCAATCTTAACATAAAGCATGCGATTTCAGCTCACAAATAACTCCGTTAAGTACTTTTTGGACAAAAACCTGACAAAACGCTTTAGATGACCTCATCAGCAAGGAACTGCCTGACGTTTTGAGAATGAAAAGAAATGTTCAATCGGAAAGCATTTAGGGCAGGTTTGTATCCATTGGGAATCCATTGGGAATTTATCAGTTAGTGAAAATGGAACTAGACCTGAATAAGAGTTTGCAGTCACTTGTGTAGATGATGAAACCCTTGCCTAGAGAATCAGGTCAAATTTGATTGAAAACGTCACTTTTTGAAAACTGAGACAGTGATGACAATATAGATTGGATTTATTTCACTTCAGTTTTTTGTGTTAATCTGATTCAATTATTAGTTTAAAAAGCATCATTCTTTATTTTGCCTACCAAGTACTTTGAATGAATCGCAATGCAGAATTTGGTGACTCATTTTTAGAGCCCCAAATCTGCCTGAGGTGTTTATTGAAATTAGAGCTGCACTTTTTATAATAATAAATCAGTAAGCTTCATTTCATATTACTTCAGTAGCCTGTAAGTAATATCACCGTATTTTGTAATTATTCCAACCAGTGCCTTGCATGCATACTGATTTCTCTACCCATTGCTTTAGTGGGAGGATAGATCCTGTACACAGTAGGTGATTTTAATAGTTTTTTTCTCCTTTGATGAGAAGTAGGCAGTCAAATGCACAAGGGAGACCAGGCAATTAACTCAAAATTGAACAATGCTAACCTGTTGGATAATATCCCCGTATGAAGTTCGGTCATGGGTGTGAAGTAACACAGACCAATATAGCGTTTATTACACAAACAATGAACAGTATAAAATAAACTGGTCTGATGAGAGAGATGAGAAGATTGTTAGACCTGCTCTGTGGTAGGGATCTCTTTAGGTTTATGGCTGCGATATGGAGGTGCCACTGATGTCATTCTCTCTATGCACTGATTGTCTTGAGAAGTGTTCTTAGCTGACGTTGATTGATTCTACTGCTCACTTGAAGGAAGCTTTCATATAACATGTAACGGACTCTCTGGATTTTAAGAGATCTGGATCGTTGCGCAGCATGTTTTAAAAAAATCACAAATCAAAATATATAATGGTAGCAGAGTTCATTGTAATCTTCTTAACATCCTGAAATCATAAATAAATATATATATATATATATATATATATATAGATATATATATATATATATATATATATATATATATATATATATATATATATATATATATATATATATATATCTATATATATATATATATATATATATATATTCATATTTTAAAACAAGATTTCGGTAAGATTTCAGTGATGTGTCATCAGAGTTCAAATGTTGAAGCAAGTTCAATTGAACAGATTCTGGATCTTCAATAGAAACAGAATAGCCAGCTTAGCATCGTCACATGCAATCCCATTCAATTCAGAGGAATTTTCTTAAAGCCCATGACACATATACCAAAACTCTCCAAATTTACTGTGTAGAAGACTCTAAGAAAGGATGCAACACGTAATACTTAGAGTGTAGGGATTTATTTTTTAAATAATGCTCTCATTAACAGATTGAAGTTGCTATAAAAGACAGTTTTCATCACTTGATAGTGAACTATTCACTAAAATGAATGCAATCTCACTCATGGTAGATTACAAGACAATTTGGTCTTTCTCTCTTTTAATAAAATTACAAACATTTAAAAGGAATAGAAAATACAATAGTAATTTTAGAATTAATTCCTTGGTGATATAAATACTGTATATGTTGATACTCAATGCTCAATTTTTTAATTTCTATTCACTTTTAGGAATTGTTTTCCGTACTTTAGGTTATGTAGGAAACAGTATGACGGCTAACGTTCTCTCGAATGTTTGTTTTCCTTCGCCTTTGTGCCATGGTGTTTACTTAAACATCATCTCTATGGAAACACAGTTGTCAGTTACCTGACTGATGGATCTGGACTCACTGTGCTTTGAGCCTCAGTGCACTCTACACAGAGAGAGTGGGTATAAAAGAGAACACTTCAAAAATGTGAAACAAAATGTCATTATCCAAAATTTTAATTGTCACTCTCCAGGATTCAAGTTTGTTTTCTAGACATTAAAACTGGCTCTTAAATCGAAACTCAGATCGAGCCAGTTCATATGATCAAATTGGAGAAAAAGACCTGGCACCTTGAATGTTGGACACTGAAAGTTTTTTCATATGGACACTTTTAGACGTTTTCATAACCAAGAAGACCAATCTATTATATTTTACTTATTTGACTACAGAATAACTTAATTTCAAACTTTAGTGACTGAAAATGTTCAATATGACAAAATAAAGTTTATTACTTAATAGTAGTAATCTAACATAATTGTAATGTCGTAAAAAAATCTACGTTAGTGCCCAAGAATTTAAATAAATACATTTTGGAGTATTGATTTCTAGGAGACTTTAAGTAATTATTTAAATAGTGTCCAACAGTGATTGGTAAATTTATGAGCAATGAACACAAAAAAATTCAGTTTAATTGCTGTTGCAAGAATGTGAGATTATATAAAAAAGAATGCATCACTCTGAAACCAAATGTCTGAAATTAATATTTAATATAACTGAAGCCCAAAAAATGCATTTTGAAAATTGAGAAGCACCATGGCTGATGACACAACCTGCCCCAGTCTGAAACCGAGTTTAAAGGCTTGCTTTTTTACGAAAAAAGCTTACATTTAAATCTATTTAAACTTTTCCGCTGAAGGTCCTGCAATGAAATATTTTTTCCTTACTTAGCAATTTTGTCTGATTGCACTTTATATTCAAAATGTAAAAAAGTCCAATCTCTATTATTCTTAGGTTAAAGTTAAAGAGTGAATGTTTCCAAACACCTTAAAAAAGCATTGTCAGGAATCTGGCATCAAAAACAATGCAATATATGTATGCCCAATAATTTTTTTCTCTTTTTGATCACAACCTATTGATCTTTAAAACTTTTATCTTTTAATGAGCAGTTTCTTTGTGACATTTCTGTAAATGAAAAAATGGATTGACTGTTATTCATAGAATTGTTTCCCAAGGGTGCGCTGGTCACTGCCTGTGCTGATGACACTCTTCATCTGTGGAACTTACGGCAGAGACGTCCTGCTATCCTCCACTCTCTTAAATTCAACAGAGAGCGGTGAGTAAAACTTATATGCTTAAATTTTTATTTTTTACATTTGAGATAAGCGCAGAGAAATAAATGTATATATCAAGTCAAAAGTAAACATGCCAAGGATCTCATTATAAGTCTGATTTTTTTTTCATATATTTTACATTGAAGTTGAGAATCTTTTCAATATTTCATCCAGAGGACTTGAGTTGGTGTCTGCCCAAGGCTACTCGGAATGAATATGTGATAAAGCAAACAGAAAGCGCTCAAGGCTGAAGCCGAGCAGATATTATCAAATGTCTGAAAGTGCTCTGGCTCCTGTCTTCCTTCATCAGGCTTGTTCATACTGGAAAGTGAGGATTTACTCTAAAACCACCATAGACAGGGATAATTTTATTACAGTAAATTTTAAATCTATGTTTTTTTTATTATTAGTCAGATAGTCATTGACGTCCAAAAGAAACAATTTTTTTTAGTTATACTTACGAATAATCAATAACCCTGTATTTAACTTCTTTTATTTTCCTAATACAGTTCTCCATCTGCTTTTCAAACACTGTTGATAAAATGGAGGGTCCACCAGTTGCTATGACTAACACTGCTTTTGTTACTCTGTTTCCTATGTTGAATGCGTCAGGGTCAGCTCTAATGAATGGCCCTGTCATTCGCAGAGGTGAAATCAGATGGTGGAATTGTTGGTTGTGGCCACCTTGTTCAAAGTTCCTGAAAAAATTTAACACAATGCAGTCTTTGAAATATTCTGCAGAAACACAGACACTATATTTCTGGCTCTTCTTGCTCCTTCAGACTCTCTGCTAACCCTTTGTGTGAAAAGACCTTGTACAATTATTACTTTCTGTCACGTTGTTGAATGCTATAAAAATGAAAAGAAAGAGAGGTAGCAGGAGAAATTATTTGTTTGTAATAACTGACTTAACCGTTGCTATTTAATGATTGTTCTTTTCAATGAAGAACCTTAAACATAATACTTTAAGATCTGATAGTTGATTTTTTTTAATAACAAATGCTAAATTACTATCTTTAGATATAAGCAGGGCCAGAAGGAATTTTTTTGTGATTTCTGCAGATTTTTTTTAAATCAATGGAATTCTGTGAATGGGCTTTTGAGGGGGACTAAAAATATATAAAATTATGACGCCCAATAATAATAGAAGAGAGAGCATTAAAAATTATCAACAATGAAATTTTTCTGATTTCAACCCCTGAGCCACATAAGGATCTTATTTTTGTACTCATCTGCACAAATTGGTGGCCACGTATTCCATCTGGGGCTTGACCTAGCTAATATATGGATGGTTATTTAAATATACTGAACCTCTAAGCTTTTTTTAGGCCAGTTTATGAGAGAAGAAGAGAAACAGAATAGAAAGAGTAGTACAGAATAGGATTTCATCCATCTGCTTGTTTCATCCCAGGCCCCAACCCCCTCGATCGAATTTACCTTTTGTGGTAACCGTTTGTAGCATAGCATAGCATAGCACAGCCCTTTAAAGTCATTACTAACTAATTACTCACTCCTGCTATTTTGGTATTTGACCATTCAGACTAGTTTATTTTGGGATCATTTTAGATTTTATATCATTTATTTTGGGAGAATAAGTACAGATGTGATGATGACATGATTTGGTGATGAGACTATGACGTGTATGTATGCACGTATATGACGTGAATACAAAGTGTGATTTCGATCAACATTTTTAGAACGTCAGCTATGTAACAATTTTTGTGGGGTCATCTGTACAAGCACATGTTGTTTGTGAAAGTCAGTGTAACAATAATAAATATGGAATCCTACTACTTTGTGTTTATAAAGAAATGTCCAGGGCACTTCAGGTCATCGTGCTTGTTTTGGGGGGTTATCAGGTTATCAGAAAGGAAAAGTAGCACTGCCATTGGTTCCAGAACCCTCAATCAAATCAGTAAACTAATAAAAAAGCACAGTGATAAATTACAGCTGGGCTCAGAAGATGAATCAAATTGAGTTCATTTGTGTTTACTTGAGAATTCCCATTTGTACATAATAGAGTCCCCCTAAAAAAATAGTCAATTAGCCTTTTTCATGTAAAAAAAATTCATGCAAGCTGCCTGAGTAAGCAGTCTGGGTCTGATCCCACCCAAAAGTGTTTGTTATTCCATTCCCACCTCCATTCCTTTATTTTTGTAGTTAACTAGGAACTGCATCAGAATCAGTGCTCAGAATGTAAAAACAGTTTTACTAAGAAGTGTGTATTTATTTATTTATTGCCTCCATTACTTTCAAACACATTAGAAATTGAGAAATAATAGAAACATGTTTTGTGAAATTACTGCTAATTTAAGGCCCATAAGTCAAACTCATTTGTTTAAATCAATTCATTAATATTTTATTATTAGTATTATTGTTATTTGATGATATTGATGCATTGTATATTATCTGTGTAAGAATACAAAGAGAAGAATCAAGAAAGCTAGTTAGAGGTGAATGTGTTAGAAGCTTTTTTTTTACCATAAATATGATGAATCATCACAAATAAAACCAAAAAACAATCAATCAATGGATTTTTCTACCATGATTTGTTTGGTCTGGCCCACAAAGCTCAAATTGTGCACCATGTGACCCTTGAGCTGAAATGACTTACCAAATTATAAAAAGACCAAATTATAATACAAGCTGCTTTAAAAATTATGTTAGTTGTTTAATTTTGAGTTATGATACTTTCAGCATTTGTTTTATTGTTTCATTAACTTGTCACACTGAAAACCAAATTGTCTAGTTTTCTTTCTTATCAACAAAGTACCATATATCTTGAAAAGTGTACATCTGTTTGCATATTACACTACTTCAGTAATTATATTGCTTTTAAACATAGGCATCGTCTGAAGAAGAGTAACAAGTTCAAATAGTGAATGTAATCTGAACCATCTTTTTACTATAATCATCGTTAAGGGGTAAAGCTATAAAGCACAGAAGGCTTGGGAACTGTTGTTTCAGACAGAATGAGGCAGTTTTTGTTCATGTTGTGTTTTCTGGCTGAGACTAATGAGCTTTGTTCCCCTCCATAATAACCGCTGATTGTGTTCATCTCCTCATCAGACCGTCTGGAACAAACAAATAAAGTCACACATTTTCCCACCGTGACAGTTTCACACTCGCCTTGACAGGGTTCTTATGTCTGTGCTTTGACCCTGAAGTGTTTTATACCAAGCTGTATTACGATTATGCAAATTCACATGTAATGAAAAATGTTGTTTCAGATCAGTATGTGCTTTTTGGGTTTGTATCCTTGTGTGTGAGCCTGGCTGGGTGCTTTACTTTGGTGAGTGGCTGTGTCAGATGACAGAGATTTTCAGCTCAGCAGGGTCAACAGACAGACTCCGGGGGGCTATAAGACTGATCCAAGACTCTCACCATGCCTGTCTGTCCAAAAAAGGAAATAAAACCCAAGCCTAGTACACGATACACAACCAATTGTAATTAGATTTGGATTATAATTCTAAATGCATTCCATGAGCCTATTTAGATTAGTTTTGGGGTGAAGAAGTTTAGGGATATTCACTGTTCTTTGTACAAAACCTAGTTCTTAGTATATTATTAAATGCAGTTTTTTTGTATAGACTACAATTTGTATATTAGGCATGCTTGCTCCGTATCACAATTAAAATAAGTAAATTAGGATTGTTTTTTGAGGCAATCTCCAACATTAAATTCAGGTTGATCGAGTTACGTTTAATGGATTTGTCTTGGCAGTTTGAAGCCTAATCTTTTTGCTTCTAACTGCCTTGCAGGTGTTTCGGGAAGTTATGGCAGCTTTTGACATGAATGCTCAGCTTTCCTGTCTGCTGTGTCGAAATATGGAAAATAGTTTAGCATTCAATGCAGGTCTTTAGCATGGTGATAGAAAATTTTCCTGATTGAATACCAATTGAAAACACTCAAGTTAAACCCTTTATAATATAGCAAGTTGAGGCAGTCTCAGAAGTATAATGAAGCAAAACATATATATATATATGATTTTTGAATCTTGTTCTTCTCCATAAAGTGTGCATACATAAAATATTTTTATTATATAGTCATTGCAAAGTAGTTCATGAACAATCATGCCTCAGTGAATCAGTGAACTTGAAAGTAATTCAATATATAGTAAGTATTAATTTAAGTATTTAAAGTTGGTTCATTACCTTGTATTTGCCATCAGGTTCATGTAATAATTATGAAACAGTAAAATCATTGTTATGGTCTGTAGCACAACTAGAGTATCTCATTCAGCTATGTGCTATCTAGTTTTATTGTCACCATTTTTGATATGTATGGCATATCTTGTCGAAAGAGCCCCAGATGATCGCTATCTACAACCATGCCAGCTAGAGCTCATCATCATCACATCCCTATCAATTCCAGCTCATTGTTCCTACTGCACAATGTCTTTGTTCTTTCCTGATCTAAACTGATCTAAACCTTTCTTTACAGATTTGGTGGATTATTTTAAAAACTTAAGTCATTTTAAAGACTTTTTGACTCTGCCATGAGCATCATTAATCACTATGTAATTAGATATCCCAAACGTGTGTGACTTTCACCTTTCCTCGAATAGTCATTCCCAGTATGCCCTTACTGACACAGGAATATTATAGGATATTTCCATTTCTTTTTTGTCTTGCTGTCAGGAACAGGAACGCACATATTAGCATGGCCTGCTGCTTTATTAGCATTTGAACCCAGACAAGTTTGGATGTCTTTCCAGTGTCTCGCAACCTTCATTTCCAATCACCAGGAGAGTGCAATGAGCTTAGGAAAAACACACTGAGATGTAATGAGTGTGGACAGCAGTGAATTACCATGTGCTGGTCTTTTTTCTACTTAACCTGTTTATAAGGATGATGGATGATGCCACTGGATGCATTTCAGCTTGGAGTCTCAGAAAGAGCTCAGAAATGTGATAGTTTTATTGATACATTTGTTAATTACTCTCTAAACCCTTCTTGTTAATGGAAAGTTTTAGGTGTTAGGTTGACACCATGAGATGCTTCATTTTCAATCCAATGAATATGTTTATTTACTTTTTTTTTACACTTAGGCTCTATGTTTAGTTAAAAAGTAATTTGCAATTATTTTATAATTTACATTGTATAATTTACAATATAAAAACGGGTCCAGGTGCAACAAACTAAAAGGTTTCGGATTGAGCTGATTAATTGAAATTTGCATGTTAGATTTAATAGTAATGCTCAAACCTTGAAAATCAGCTTCAAACAATATAATTGTAAATGAAAACCTCAATAAAAGGCTAAATGGTGTTTACGTGTGAATAACTCTTTCCATGGTTGCCTATCCTTGGTTATTGCTGTGCAAATCAGAGTGCTAATAGTCTGCCTAATTTAGTAATTAGTTCACAATTAACATCTTGAGCAGCTGTTAAATGTTATCTTACTCTGTTCTTTTAACCTTCAGAGGACACAGGAGACAGCAGCGAGAAGTGACAATAAATACAAATCTTCTCAGTCTTATGTATTTCTTAAAAGTAATTAGCAAAATAGTGAAAGCTGAGCTTAACAAGTTGGCAACTGCTAAGAAAGTGAAGATCTGAGTCAATGCCTCACTTGTCTCAGTCATGTCTCATTAGTTCATGTTTGTCTTGAGGTAATCGTGTTCTAGTTAATTGCTGCATCCCAAAATACACACAAATTTCCCCAAGAGACTCTGACGTTTGACTGTCATGAGCCCTAGAGCAGAGCCAAACTAGGCGACAGCATCAACAAGTGTGACAAGTGTTACATCCAACTGCTAAAGAAGCTGAGAAGCACAGAGATATTCGATGAATCATTGCCTCTGAGCAACAGTGAGTCCTATAATGAGTAGAAAAATCCAAATACTTATATTGCCACTGAAAGTATGAAAACGAACATGTTTTTCTGGATAAGAATTTAAGCTTGATATGTATATTAGTGTAATGTAGTTTAATAGCTTTGTGAGTTTTGTTGAAAACATACGTAGTGCTTGGTGGTTAAAACTTTGAAGCTCAGCCAGATGGCACTAACTTAAAATTCACCCATATCTGTGTGCAGTGCACATGCTTTCCCTTAGTGATTTCGGATTTCTTCCTATCATCTCTGGTTCGTCATACTCATCTGTTTACTGAAAAAATATTATACAAATTATTTTTAAATCCCAAAAAATTTCTTTTATGGATTCATTTTGTCTTCTCTTTTTCAAAGTAACATTAAGTTGCAAATTATTGTATTGGGATTTATTGGGATCATGTTACATCAAAAGCAAGGATACTTTGGTAATAAATTAAACATTTAAATAAATGTTTTTCTGGAATTGTGAGCAAACGTTTTTATGAAAAGGTGTTTTATAAACACATTCACAGCTCTTAATCACCTTTTAAAAATATTTTTTGGCTATTTCTCTTAGCTCTTTTGTTGGCAACTCCTGTACCTGTTTTTGTTGTTTTTGTTTTGTATTGTTGAGTCAGGTTTTTTTTTGTCTTTTGTTCAGTGCACAAATACTTGTTTCATAAATATTTTCAACTTGGCTTTCCCTTTGAAAACCATTCATATATTCAAAAGCATTGAGCGCACATGTTAAATTCATTCTTGCTGTTTATTAATCACAAAAAATGTATCGGAATTCATATCTTAATTAATTTGTTTAGCTTGAATAATGAATTAGGGCATGGAAATGTGGTTGTTTGTTTGTATGTTGTTTCTTGGTATCAGATATCAGCAAAAAAAACGCTGATAAAATATGTGTACATTTTTTTCTCGTTCACTGAAGCAGAACTTTTATTGATGTTTTTCCTCTCTTCTCTAGGATCACATTTTGCCATCTTCCGTTTCAAAGTAAATGGCTTTACGTGGGAACAGAGGGGGAAACACACATATTGTGAACATCGAATCCTTCGTTTTGTCTGGATATGTCATCATGTGGAACAAGGCAATAGAACTGTGAGTAAAGGAACAAACTCTAAATATAATTTTGTTTTTGAAAAGAAAATCAATTCAGCTTACATGACTAACAAGATCTAATCAATAGAATGCCTGAACGCCCACACTAGCAAATAATATGTGAATCTAATAAATTGATAATGTGACACTAAATCATCTGGAAGATGAAACATTCATAAATGCAATTATAAGTGTGCCTCTGCTGTTTCATTGAGAGGCATTTGAGGATTAGCACAATTATGATCCTAAACAAATCATTCTCTTTGAAGTTAGATTTAGCCTTTCATCACTTTTTAAGTGAAATATCTGATCAAGAACGTGTGAAAATGCTCATTTTCAAAGATACTTTCAGACAGTTTTTCGATGCATTTATTTGGTTGAAAATCTCTTTAATTGGTTTATGGTTTGGTGGCTTGTTTGTTGTTTGATTGGCTGGTATGTTGTTGTATTGCTTTTGGTAGAGGTTAGGGTGGATATATATTATATCAGATAAGAACCACCATTGGAAACAAGGAATGAAAGGAAAGTACATTCAATAGAATCAAACATAAAAACAAGTCATATAAAAGCATAGTGATTAACCTTTAACCTTTTTTCCCACATTGATTTAATCATCACATAGAATAAAAAACCCCAAATACATTATAATGTAATCTAGCCTGTCACAAATCCAGTGCACCTTTCAAACGTAGACCAGTGCAACAAAAGAGAAAAAGAGTTATGTTTTGAAATTCAAACCAAGCACCCTTTTCATCTGCCAGACACCATTTCTATCAAATGTGGGAAAACCCAAACAAGTGTTGATTTGTGTACATCTTTGCTTGCCTTCATGAATAAATGTGTAATTCAGCGGCAACACCTCACTCCCATGAGTGATAATCTGACAAGGAAAGCGCTTGCGAGTGTCAGTCAAGACATCTTCCGCACAAGAGGCCCTTGGCAGCATCCCTGTTGACAGACGTTAACATTACTTGTGTGCAACGTTGGAAATGGAAGCTGCAAGAAAATCCTGTCACCTACTTGTGACCCACTCCAAATCCTTTACCCACATCCCCTTTCCTCTTCAAGTAGCTCAGAAGCATGTCAAGTATACAGTGGTACATCTCTATTTTTCAAATGAAATCTTGATCCAAGGGTTTGAGACGCTGTTTAAAGGTACTTGATGGTAAATTGCATAATTTCCTATAATGTACAGTGTTTTCTAAATGCTTTAATCATGTGAATTACATTTAGCTGAAGTAGTGGTTATGTGAAAGTAGAATGCTGGGTTACTGTGAATTAATGTTCATTTGTATTGTAACTGAAGAGCTTTGTAAAATGATCAAATATTATAATTATATACTTGACTCATATGACTTGTACTATCGTGATGCTGAAATAGCCATCGAGTGAGTGGTGCCCTGGGGAAAGAAAATGGGAAGCCAGTGCTTAGATTTTTTCTGAAGCCTTATTGTTTTCTCAGACTAAGATTATTGCAGCACAGGCCTATAAAGCATATATCCACTTTAATGCTTAAGGGAGCTCAGACTGATGGTGTCTATATCACCTCAACTTAAATCATCTCTTCAGCAGGACTGCATTCCACATTCAAGTTAGTGAGGAGACCATGCTGGAAGTAATAGTTTACTCTTTAGTTTACTTTTTGTTGCCATATTTCTTAGACACCCTTGTTTAGCACGAATAAAAGTTAAAAATTTACCTGAAGGTAATTGAAATTGAAAGTTTTAAAAATGCAAATGTATTATTCTTTCCCACTTATTTTTATTTGTGCAAATAAAAGCAAACGAGTCATTATTTCTCTTGTGAGAAATCTGATGTTGTTAAGTGATGTGCACAGCACCAGCCAAGTATCTTTTCAATTCATGCTCAGACGCCTGCTTCTGAGATCTGACAGTGGAAGTATGGCTTTGAAGTTGATGCAAGCAAAGTTTTATGTCTGCACAAGGTATATAGAGAATTTAGAGAAGTGAATGCAAAAATTTCTGCAAAGAAAAAGATTGGGATTTTTCTCAGTCTAATATCTCAAGATTTAGCAGCGTTTCATAAAAAAGCAACAAGCTACTTTTCCTGAGATCACTGAAATGTATCGATGTGTGTATTTTTGCAAAGAGAGAGTCTGTAAAGGTGTTTTCTCTTTTTTTCCCCTTATTCTAAACCAAAATGCCTGGACCAAGTTCACATAAAAATTTAGTCATCACATTTCCTTCTTTTGTCTGACATACCCTCTCATCTGTGGCTCACTCTTTAAAAGCAGGATCCTGACAGCTTCCACTTGCCAGATTGTCTCGTGCCTCTCCCAGAGAACACTACATTTCAGTCTGCTGATCCAAATAATTTTGTGTTGGATTTGCTGCCGTTTTATAACCTGGAATTGCTGACCTGTCTTCTGCTCAGCCCCAAAACAACACTGTGAAATGTATGCCTACCTGGTTCTGACCCTGCGTTGACTTCTGGATAAGATTTTTTTGGATCGTGGACTTAAAGAAAATTTGGATTTGGAAACTTTTTCCAGTGGCCTAATTTGGATGTTGTGTTCACTATCTAAGATTCTCAAGATAGTCATCTTCCTTTGTTCCTTAAGTTCCAGACAAGAAAGCACCTGATTTTCAGCTGACATTGTTTTTTTTTCCAGCTCTTATTGTCAGATTCAACAAGAATTGTTGTTGTCAGTTCATTCAGCTAAATTATTATCACAACATTAGTTTTTTGTTTGTTTTTTTAATTGATTTATCCATATAAATTATTGGTAGTGCTTTAAAATAATGATATTATTAATCATTAACAAGGCAAATTTTTATAAAAATTATAAAGCATTGTTTCTATGTTAATAATAATTCATCAATCAAGTTTTATATAGTGCTTTTTATAGCAGTTGCTTTCAAAGCAGCTTCACAAAGTTCTAGTGTGGATCAGGTAGGGTTCCCTCTGTGAGGCCCCTGGGAGCCTCGCTGACTGAGCCATCTCCCCAGCATAAAGAATATACAAAGTTAAGATCTATCGACGAAAAGTTCACTGGACAGTACCTGAAAAAAACAAAACAAACAAAGACAAAACAGAAACTAACAAACAAAAATGGTTAGAAAAATGTAACAGACAACAAACAGGTAATCAACATCAGCTGCAGGATGAGTGATAAATGATGAGGATATGTTAGGTAGGTTAGAATACAAACTTAATAAGCAGTTTATGAATATAAATTCAATGGCTTTATTCTTGTTTTATACTTTATGATGATCAGTTAACCATTTATGAATGAAACTTTAAGCATTAAGACATGAGACAAAATATTTCAATGGTTTGGTTCCCGCTGCGTTTAATTTTTTCCATCTGTTTGCACTAAAACTGAGTCTTTCAATCACAAAAACAGTTAACTAGCAGCTAGTAACTGCTTAGTAACTACTTGAATGAATCACAAGTTACAGTAAGAATATGTGTTATTAAAGCAAATTTTGAATCGTAAGATGTATGAATGTGCTTTTAAATAGGTTAATAATCAGTTATTAACATGTTCTAAATGATCTCGTGAATCAACAACAAATAATAACTAAGAAATTTTAAATAGTGAAAAGTTAATGTATAAATGATTAGCTGAATTAATGTTATTAGATGCTTGTAAGCCAATAAAAACAGTTCATGAACAATTTAAAGTGTCAATTATCAAATAAGTTTCAAATAGGCCACATTTTCAACGACTTTGTTTGGTAAGCAGAGAAGATAAATGCAGCCACATGTTTGTGCTTTTGAGACAATTCCCTGTTTTCCAGAGGCAAAGAGCAGCTCATTTTAATAAATACATATGAATAAAAACAAACATGGTCTCTGTTCACTGGCAGCAGGTGTCCCTTGATGGAAATCAAGCACATGGATGGAAGAGAAGCCAGATATTTGTTTTTCTTCCTCTTGACTAGATGAATAAGTGAAGGAAATGAAAACCAGAGAGAGATTCAACAGGGATTAACCAGACCCCAAAACCTCACAATTTACCAATTCCATGCTGCGATAGACTCAAATCACTTGTTTGCTGCATGCAGTGCTGGCTCCCTCACATCCATGTTTTTAACCTTTCTGAAGCACATGGAAGAAGGCATCTGATATGGCTCTCAGTTCTGGGTGACAGCCTTCAGATGTGCAGCTCCTGGAAACATGAAGACCATCGCTGCGTGTGGTTTTGCTTGTCTTGATTCTACACACTTTTTATCTTAAACCTTGTGCCTGTTCTGAAGATATCTGGAGGGCTTGCCGAGCATGCTGGGAAGCCTGATTCTAAAACATAATCAGCACTCCATGGATCTGCCTTGAAGCAGTAAGCTAACGTTACGCCTACACTTCCTAGTAATCTCTTTAAGACTTTCAGGATCTTTGGAAACACCATAGAAAAATGTCATGTTTTGGAACATGCTTCCCGGTTTAAAAAGCTATGCATTGTGTGTAATGAAATTTAAATCTTTTATGAAATTTTACACTTTTCTAAATAACTTCAACATCTCTGAATATTTAAAAATTATGTCAGCAATCGTTACGGTTATTAGGATTAGACATTTTTGTTGGTTTTGATGTTAAGAGGTTTTGTCACTTATTGTAAGCTATATTAAATTAAGGGAGAGCTCCTCCTCAAAGTGGAACATTGAGTCATTGATTTATTTATGGACTTTGTAATTACATTAAAGCATCCTTTAAAAATGGTGCGTATTCTTTAACTGGTTAGGACAGTCCCCAAAGATTTATTGATTTAATTTATAGATTTATTTGGTTAAGCACGTTAACTATCCTCAACCACAACGAGATGGCCCAATTCGTGAATGTACAGCAAGTACAAGTAAGTACAAGTACAGCAAGAGTGGCTCATCTAAGTCTTTTTACCTCAAATGCATGAAATATGGACAGGGTTATCAACTGATGCAGAGTGCAAGTCCTGTTTGTATTGCACAA
Organism: Danionella dracula; assembly: GCA_900490495.1. NCBI lineage: Eukaryota > Metazoa > Chordata > Actinopteri > Cypriniformes > Danionidae > Danionella > Danionella dracula. Next base: position 1,074,799 of record UELW01000245.1, read on the forward strand.
AAACGATGTTACTATTCAGCAAAAATGGCCCACAGAACTACCAAGCCTTTCAAATCACACTCATCAAATTGCAAGCAACCAATTTCCTGTTCTTCACCATAATATTCAAAGCTATTATCCTGAATGAGATTGCTGCTACCATTGCCACGGCAACCATTGCAGGCCCTGAAAGCACTTCAGTTACTCTTATCAAAGCCTTTGAAGCTGGTCTCAAACAGACACAGCACGCTCACCGCTAGCCAGCTAGCATTAGCATGCACCTCATGCTCGCTTTCAAACAAGTGAAAAATAAATGAGTGACTTTGGATTTGATGACCCAATAGAACATGAAGACAGCTCTGCAGTAGAAAGAAGCTTTGCTTAGAGAACCGATGCATATGCATCCCTGTGAGGTTTGCCAGAGGCTTTTGTGATCGCACAGGTAGTAAGTGAAGATAAGCGAGAAGAGGCTGGTTTCCTTTTTTCAGCTGATAAGCAAAGACCTCGTGTTCTCAATTTACTTTAATTGTCATGTCTCATGGACACACGCATACACAGATGTTTCAGATCCTCTGTCAGCTTTAAACACAGAGAGAGACAGCCCATTTTTGAGAAAATGGTTGAGGAATAGTTGAAAAGAGTTAACATGAATTTTTGGTGCACGTTTGTTTATTTTTAAATACATAATTGATAATAATGAGAACCATCAACTTGCCTGATTTTTGAGTCTTGAATCTGGGAACTTGAACGAAATTTTGGCTCGTTCTGGACTGTCGAAGAGAAAACAAACGCTCAACTGTGTGATAAAAAGTGACCAGTTAGCCAGATATGGAGTGACCCATACCTGGAATTTATGCTCTGCATTTAACCCATCCAGTGTACACACACAGCAGTGAAAAAACACCGTGAACACACACCCGGAGCAATGGCCAAACATGGCTGCGGTGCTGGGGAGCAGTCGGGAAACTGATGCCTTGCCCAAGGGCATCACAGCTGAGGTTGTTGAAGATGGAGAGCAAGTGTTTCATCACTCACATCAACATCAACTCGGTGGATCTGGGGATCGAACCTGCGACCTTCAGATTACAAGTGGATCTCCTTATCCACCGGACCACAACTGCCTGACTAAAGTTAATTTATTAAAGTATATTAAATAAATATTAAATTAAATTAAAGTAAAGTCAGCTGTATTTATGTAGTATGCGACATTTAGAATTCAGATAAGAAATATATGTAATTTGTGGCATGCTTTATAGGTCCAAAAGAAATTATCAAACACAGTTAAATTTGATGAGATCTGGTTAAAATTAAACATTCAAATTTAACATAATTTTATTTGCCTGAATGTGAATAGTTTCTAACTAAAACAAATATGATTGAAACAGCTCTTGACCACACAAACACATACATTCACTCAGAGAATTCCAGAGAAGATAATTTTCCTGAAAAAGTGAAGATGCATTAAGTTGGAAATACGGGGGTGGAATTTGGCTTGAAGTCATTCGGTATGAATCAATTCTTGGAGTCTCGCTGACTGTGAATTGTCTATACAATGACATATATTGGTCACTGTCTTACAAAAGCAATCTTTTCACCAAGCTATGATGAGAAAAGTTGCCTTGAGAAAAATGTAATAAATAAAAATAATTTTCCAGACCATGATTTAAATATCCAAATTGCTATTCATGCTTAGATGAATGATGTGGATTTTCATCATTATAAGAACTCAACTAGTGGTCTTTAAAATACCAAAAACTGTTCCAGGGGTTGCCTGACACACCTTACTCACAAGCTATTGGACTTACTATACTCACAAACTATGCTTCTTAAGAAAATCAGTGCTCTCAGAACTACAAATTATTTGTTTGTTGAATCGCCTTCTATAAATCATTGCATCTGCCTCCCTCCTTAGCATGGCAGAATGGTAACTCAGTGACCTGGGAAGTTTGTAGCGTTCATCAAATGAGGATCTTGCTTGAGCGTCATCATGATTTTCCTAAGAGAAATGAATGAAGCTCACATCTCAGTTTACTAAATATTTGTACTGCAACTAGGATTCCTACTGCCAAGAAGTGTCCTTTATAAGCTCTAAACATAGATGAGAATGTATCAAGAAACTATGTCTTTTAATTTAAGTCTGGAAAAAGAATTGGCAAGCATTTTCTCAACATTTTTGGGCACTTTAAAGATAATATGAACTAATAAGGATGCTCTGGTTTTCTTATAGTCTTAGAGCAATCCCCTCTGACACAAAATAGCTAACAGCTTTTAGAGCTTACATTATAAGTGGAATGAAACACATAAAAAGCTATAATCATCTTTAAAAAGTGCTATCATTGTTTGTGACTCAGTTACTCAGTTACTAGAGCTGCCGGCTCTAAAACTAATTAGCGAAATGACAATTGAGTAACTAATACAGACCCAGTAATAAATAAATCGACTAAAATTGATCAACAACAACACAATAAAACTCTAAGTATAACCTAATGAGCATGAACTTTAAGAGACAGGGGAACCATAAGAGTGCACATACACCAAAGTAAACATAACTTAGACATCACTGGTGACAAAAAACATAAAGAGGAACATTTTAAATTCTTTTCTGTGGTAAAAACACACAGAGAAATGTGTCCCACCAGTGTATCATCACAGCAAAATAACACAAGTATCTAGGCTGAAAAGCTGAAAAGAATCAACTGCTCACTGGACAATCCATCAGACAGAAATTAGATTTGAAGCCCAGTAAGTCAGAGGCTCATTTAGGGATGACCTATCTGTTGTATATCCCCTCTGCCTTTGTCTTGCTGTAACATGATCACTCTTTTTCATCATTTCTCAGTCCGGCAAGCGGTCAAAACACTTTCCAAAGATCAGTCTTTTCTTCCTCTGGGCTATGTGTCACATGCTGAATCAAAAATGGATCTATTGATTTTGATCAGAGACTCAGAGTTCCAACTTCCCAGCACCTCAGGGTTTAGCTGGTTAGATTGAGAGAATTGATTCATTTGTATAGTTCCTGTGTTCATAAAGATTTGAATCCATCTATGCATGTGCACAGCCTATGGTGCTTACATATTTGTTTGCATGTACACATGTACTTGGCTGTGATTGTGTACTTCTGCAGAAAAGAAGATTTTAAACGGAAAATAATTGTGCTCTCTGATCCTAAAGTCAAAGTAAAGAGCAGTTTTGGAGGCTCAAAAGGAGGGACGATAATGGACAGGTTGTGGTCTGTTGGCGCTGAAGGTCAGTCGATTATGAGAACTGGTGCAGATCGAAGAAGCCTGTGTGAGAAACAAGCTGTAGACAAAAGGACTTCAGGCTGAAGATGGATCTTACTGGAGGGGATTGGATGTTTTGTGTCGTTGCTGTGAGATGATGTGAGTAAACCCATTTTATCAAGCTGTTTGAAGGTTTTACGCTGCTTTGCTCTGATTGACTTTGTAGCTATGCGTCATCAAAGATGAATTAGCTGACATATTTTGAAAGATTAAAGCAGAGTTTTTCTTCTAATGTGAAATAATTTCTTCAAAAAGTGTATCACATAAAGCTGAACTATGTAAAATGTTGAAATCAATAAACAAACAGTTTTATATTAACTAACAATGGAATTTCATCTGTTAAATACTGTCTAGTAAAGTTCATTTACAAATAGCTACAAAAAATTCCTTATCAATAAAAGTGTAGTGTAAGTCAGAAAGTTCAAATTCGAGTGCAATAACGATCATATTGCAGGCCATGAAAAATGTCTCTAAATCCGTTTGATAACCTGCATAAACTAACTTTGTAATAAATTTAGTTTTTTTTCCTGTTTGGTTTCTCTTGTTTGTTGCTTGTCACATTCTTCTGGAATAAATATATTTCTTAAAACTAATTATCAGTTAAAACTTTAGATATAAACGGTATGGAATTATTTAAAAGAAGATCTCATGAGAACAGAGAATTATTGCTGATGTCAGAAAGTTTTGAAAGAGTTTTCAGTTGAATTGGGCACATCAAGGTTTTCTTTTCAGCTGCATTTCAAAGGTGAATATAGACAGGTCAGAAAATATGCTCTGACAGCTTCCACTTAAATTACTTCTGTAGTATTGTGTGAGGATGTGCCAAGTAGATGAAAGGCAGAAAAATGTTGAAATGACGGCTAGGCCAAGAAGCATTCTATTGAATTTATTCCCCTATAGATGGCATGGCAATTCAGACTGATCTCCCGTGGGAGCTATAACACTGGCCCTGAACTACCAGCTCACAGTCTTTAGCAAAGATACACAGATGCACTTTATGAACATTTAATGCTTTTTTTGTATGTTTTTATTATCTTAAATGGGGCTTTTTGATTATTTAAACAAATAGCGATAGATGTTCTGGATATTAATGCAGCAGGCTATCCCAGATTCCAATATGAATTTCCTGAAACGGAACCTATTACATAAAATCATTTTTGTTATATATAACAATAATGATTTAATGGAATAGTTTTGGTTTCAGGAAACTCATATTGGAATCTGGGATAGCACACATATTCATTATTAAGAGTTTATAATAATGGATAATGATGTCTTGATTCCTTGATTCCATAATAATAATAATAATAATAATAATAATAATAATAATAATAATAATAATAATAATAATAGAAAATATAAAATTAACACATATTTTAACATTTTCCACATGTTGGCTTTTAATTTCTCTGTTTGGTATTTTATTTTCCTGTTCTATTTTTGTTCTGTTATTTTGCCACCATACAATTGAGCTAATATTATATCAGTAACATTCATTCATTTATTTGTTAGATTTTTGATATTGGACTGCATGCCCTCAAAACGCTTAGTTTAATTAATTAAAGTTATTAACTGTTGCAGTAAATATAATGGATGATAAAACACAGTTGCAGTGATTTATTCCAAATAAATATTCAGCATCAAAAAATGATTTGTATTGTTCAGACCCCCCCAGCCCTTGTCAGTTTTTTAAATCCCATGAAAGACAACTGCATGCCCCTGAAGGAACCTGAGGAGACTTTTGCCCACTCATCATTCTTTTATCAATCCTGCTGAGGCTGCAAGTGCTGCAACTGCCAGAAGCAAAATAGCAAGCGACCTAAATGACATGCCTACTTTACTCTTAATGCACACTCACACATACCACTTCGTTTTTATGCTTTGGATTTTACATTTGCTTCATTCAAGCAATTTTGGTCCGTACTGAGAAAACATATGAAAGCAGATGTTGGATACAGGATGATTTTTAAAATATAAAAAGCCTTTTTAAAAAAATTTCAAAATATTCAGTTCAAAACACTTCGAAAGAGAAATATGTTGGGTTTTTTTTCTGTAATTTAATATTTTCTTTTTTTGTCTGTACTCTTCAGATCAACAAAAACCCACCCAGGACCAGTTGTTCACCTGAGTGACAGTCCAAAAGATGAAGGAAAGGTTAGGAATATTTGATTTATTTTGATTTGAGTTTGAATAATTGACTTTCAAAAATACAAATGTTTCAGGTATTTTCTTGGTATGTTTTACTTTTAATAATTTATGAAACAGCAAGTATTAGCAGATAGTATGCACAGATTTTGCACTCAGCTGTGATATCAAATTCTCTTTTTTCAAAATATATATTTTATTGACTCACCATGATCTCAAATACATGTTTTTAACAGAAAAAGATCAGATTTCCTGCTTATAGTGTGATAGTTTAAATTTCCTAGAGGCATGAAAGAATAAATGTTTTGTTGTTGTGTGAGTTTTCGCTTTAAGTTGTTTTTTTCTTATCTGCCATCTCTGGGAAATGGCATGACCCATGGCTGGATATTAGGAGGTCATTTTCCTGTAAAAGTTCAGGCAGGAATCCTGTAGCTACACGAAACATCAGTCCCAGTAGCCCAGGTGCAGCGAAGGAAAGACACAGATGAACTCACAGAGAAGAATAGCTTTTAGGAAAGGATTTAAGAAGTGGAGACTGTTACCGTTCTAACATCCGTGCGCCAGAATTAAAAACCAGTTAAAATATATTAGAGTAACCAGCATTCCTGACAGCAGGCCTGGATAACGCCAGAAAGTAGTTTAGAAGGCACTTAACTTTCATGCAAATTGTAATTGATTAAACAATATTATTGTTTAATATTGTTTTTTATATCAGTATTTTATACAATGTAGCCTTATTTAAAAGTTAAATAATTAAATCTACACTTTGTAATTATATATCTTTATTTGAGTCCAAGGATGCATAGACACATCAAAATCATAAACCAAAATGTAAATGAAATTGGAAAATAAAGGCTTGCATAGTTTTGCTTTCAACTTCTGACAAAAGTGCTTAACCTATACCTATACAAAAATACAGTCTTTGAATAGTGTAATTATTCAAATTTTATCCATAGCTATAATAAATTACAAATAAGAGTTGAAAAATGTAGAAATTTAACTGTGCGTTTTTTATATTTCAGTGTTTTGTAGATACCAGAAAGAACTTGGTGAACACGTAGACTGAACTAGAAAGGAAAACACATTCTTTAAGCTGAAATAACAGAATTCCACCTACAGAGGAACCGATATTATATAAACATTTATTATATAAAATGTAAACAAAATGAAATAAAAATATGTATGGAGCTACTCAGCTGATGATGTTCTGATATGATTCATGGCAGTCATGTTTAAATAAACCTATTTAAGGTAAAAAAAAAATTCATTTAAAAAAGCAAAGCATTTATTTATTAAAAGTGTCTTAAACTAAATTATAAATTTGTTTCTTTAAATGTTTTTCACATGAGCCAAACCATCCAGACGTCTCTTGAAATCTTGAGAATCTAAACTAGTAAAAGAGAATCTAAAAAAGTAAAAATGCTATTGTTATTCTGTTGCTATTTTTCTCACAGTTGCTTATAGGTTTTGAGAGCGGTACAATCGTGATGTGGGATCTGAGGGCCAAAAGAGCTGATTTCAGAATATATTATGATGAGGTGAGTTTCCATCTATTCCTCCTTCCATCAATCCAGCTATTCATCAGTCAATCCATCAACCCATCTATCTATTTATCCATCCATCAATTCATCAGAAGTTATCCATCCCTCTTGTTCTTTCAGTACTTTGATGTTTGAGACCAAAAAAGCTCCAGGTTTAAAAGCCCAGGATCACAAACCAGCCTTCAGACAAAAACAAGACAGATAAAGCAAAAAATAGAGGATGCCAGAAAACTCAGGCTCCATAAATATCTATCTTAGACTTCGTTTTCAAAGTAATTGTTATTATTCTTATTTCATAAAAGAATCTTGGCTCATGAACTGTGCTCATTTTCCTTCACACTGTTGCTGAATTACAACACTGTGCACAAGTCACTTTTCTGATTGCACTTCTCTCCTCGTGCCATGTGGCTGTGTGTAGCATAATCACTGCTTGGCACACAACCTTATCTTTCTTCCGAAAGGGGAAACTGCCTCCTGCAGCTGCTCGCGTTCGTCTTTCCAAAACACGTTTCAATCACAGCACCCCTTGGCTCACAGCAGTATGTGCAAAGTCTTTCCAAAACTGTGCCCTTTTCTCCTTCCAAAGCGAGTTTCAGTCCAGTGATGGCACCCTCTGATCATCTGTCACTCTGTGGCATCAATGCTCTACAAGCGATTTTCAGTGCGCTGAAATGGAAATGTCTATGGCTCGGCTAATTCTTGCTTAATGAATCTCACCTGGTATTCCCATGTGTGGAGAAACGTGTATTTTAATACGCAGATGTTTGAATGTAGGTGTGTTTGTATAGAAGACTAATGTTAAAAAGCTGTAAAAGAAAATTTAGTTAGAAACACATTTACTTCTCATGCAATTATACAAAATAGCCAGTTAATACTTAAAGATTCATAGTGAATCTTTGAATATTCTAGAGCACTCCAAAGCTCTCTCCTAAACTCTTGCAATGAACAACAAATAAATATGAGATCGGTATTATTTTCCTTATTACTTACTACGCATCATTACCAGCTTGAGTGGAGACTGCTTTGATGTTGGTGTAATTAACGATATTGAATTATTGACTCTTATGAAGGTCAAAGAGAAGGGAGGGGGATCCTCTTGCATAGACAGGATTTTTTGGCATTCCTTCAGTTCTCTGATTTCCCGAGCCAAATTGAGAGTGTACAGAAGTTTAGATCTTTACGTCACCTTACTGCTTTATTCTGCTGTAAAATCAAGTAAAAAAACATATGCAGATTAAGATTGCATCATATTAGAGACATTGCAAGGGTTAAATGCTTAAATGCTTTTTTTCCCTTTACTTACAGCAATGGCGACATCGTCATCTCTTTCTCATCAGATGTCTCGACAGAAAAAAGCACTGTAAAAGGACAAGACTAACATTATTTTCTGTTTGTTTCTCTTTTCCAGGCCATTCAGTACTCATAGCTGGCATCATGAAGGGAGACAATTCATGTGCAGTCATTCTGATGGTAGTCTGAGCATGTGGAATATGAGAAACACAGCCAAACCTTTTCAAGTCACATTCCCTCATGGTTGGTATAGACACACCAAGGTTTAACCTGTTCAGTATATTTAACACAATATGTGAGATGAAGTGATGATACTTGGAAATTAATTATCAGTGCTCCACTCTAGAGTTTTTTCCAATGGTTTTAAACTCACATTTTTTTTCATTCTTGCTAGGTAGAATGGAGGAATTTTCTTATGTTTCCAAAAAGTACCTTAGATAACTTTTGATGTCAAGTTTGACCCCGGAGTGTACTGTAGTTTAGTAAACCCACACAGCAGTTAAAAGACCCCTGTTTCAGCCATGAGTCACAATCTATTAGTGAAACCTTTCTCTGATGTCATCAGGATGCACACCCCCTCACCAGGTGTGTTCGTAGCTACGGATGATTCATTGTGTGGGTTTGCTCCGTGTGTGATTGTGTTCAAAAGTTTGATCCGACAGGCATATCTAATTCGCTATGTGAGGGGTCTTAGCCTGAGTGGGGTTCTTATAAAAATGAACATGCTTGCTCTAAGAAAAGTGTTTTATTAATCGCTGCAGTCCAAGTGAAACAGGTTAAATTTTATGTTTCTCTTTTTTTTCTAGGAAAGACTCAAAGAGATGGCAAGAAAGAGTCATGTAAACCGATTCTGAAGGTAGAATACAAGACTTCAAGAAACAGGTAAGAAGCTGTGCACATTGAGATGTAGAAATAGGAAGTACTAAAAAGTTAAGATTAATTCATGTTTTGATCAATCAATTTGATGAACTTCAACTTGCAAGACCCAGTGGTAGTAACAAAAATAAAAACTAGTCAAAAACCAAAAAATGAAATGAGATTGATTCAATGAATTCTATGACCTCTAAAATCATGTGCGTGTTTGTTTACATTTTTTGCTTGAAACATTGATAAATGAATGTCTATGTATGCCATTGATGAGTCTAATATTAATGAATGCAGCTAGTCTATTAATTAATTAATAACGAATTTATTTTGATGAACGCAAAATAGCCAGCCCGGTGAAATCCAATCGCCTTCAACTTTGAAGAATTTTCATGTGGCTGAAATGAACTAGTAGCAAAAATCTGCAAAAAAAAACTCTGTTTACACAAGAGTTAAACATTAGTTTTATGTTCCTAATAATAATTACAAAAATTACTGTATATCTTTTCATTTTTCTTCTTCCAGTAGTGAAGCCTTTGTTATCTTCTCTGGTGGGCTTTCATATGATAAAGCTGGGCGGAGACCCACCCTGACCATCATGCATGGAAAAGCCATCACGGTGTTAGAGATGGACTATCCAATAGTAGATTTCATAGTGCTGTGTGAAACTCCCTATCTCAATGGTAAGTCTAATTTCTTCCTTTACTATGCTTAATATAATAGCTGGGAGTATACTTTGAAAGTAAAAGGTCAGATAAAAGTGGTGCATGAGCTCTGACTCTACTGAGTCTATGCATTTCTGGCAACTCCTGAAGGTCTCCACACTCATAGATGAAGTGAAATTCGGTTACTGGGATGGCTTCGTTCATGCTCTGTTATTTTATATTTTTTGGACTTTTTTGTGATTTATTCTTCTTCTTCGTTGTTTCCTGTCTTGGGCTTAACATGAGAGTGTGTATTGAGCGCCACCCAGCTGCTTTTATGTTCCAACAGCACTCTAAACATGTCATCAAAACAGTCAAGTTTCATTGATCAACTGCAAGATTTCGCCTCGCGAAAAAAACAAAGCGACGTGGCAGAGCCAAACTTTTTCAGTTTGGCCATTGCTAGGCCAGGTGAGCCTATTGTTCTGGCTCGAGGCATGTACATGCAAGAAATGTTGGACTTAAAATTGTCTAGATGTGAGATGTCCTTAAATGTGGTAAACATTATTAAAATTTTGTTAGTTGCTTTCTAAGAAGAAATTGTAGACGAAGAGTAAGAATGCAAATATTAAATTTTAGGCTTGATCATACTGTATACTATATCTCTTATTAATTTTAAAAAAGTGTTTAAAGCAAATATATCTATCAAGCAATAAGATTTTCATTCCATTTCTAAATCCACAAATACAAGATTGTTTATATATATATATATATATATAATGTGTGTGTGTGTGTGTGTGTGTGTGTGTGCGTGCATGTGTGCGTGCGTGTGTGTGTGTGCGTGTGTGTGTGTGCGTGTGTGGTGTGCGTGTGTGTGTGTGTGTGTGAAAAATAGTGTTGAGGTTGCTAGAAATTAATCAACAAAATTTATGGTAATTTTATTGTACGAGTTGCTGTAATCCTGATCCAAATGAATCCACTCGTTTTAAGAAAAAGTAATGGGTTAGATTTGGAGTGACCCATACCTATAATTTGTACTCTACATTTCAAACATCACAGTAAACACATTCGTAAACACATCTGGAGGGCAGCCATAGCTCTGGAATTAGGGAGCAGTCGAAAACTTTGAACTTTGCTCAAGCGCACGACAGGTGTCACTTTAACTCTGGGATCGAACCAGTGAATGAGCTACTGTTCACTAGAAAATCTATGAATCTACCTGAATTTCGGCTTGTATAGTACTGTGCCAAAGTTTGTGAGGTAGGGAACAGCCAAGGTGGGGATGAAAAAAACACAGAAAAGCACAGCAGGTAGTTATACTGCTCTAACAAGGTGACTCTCAGACATATATTTCAAACAAGAAATGCAGTGTCAGTGGTGGTCAATTGCACAGCACTCTATATATAAAAAAAGGTATTTATTAAGTATTCTGAATGCATTGTGAACGAGTGTCACCATATATTTAGAGGCATCTCAAAAGAACAACTTTCTGGCAAAACAGGCATCAGTCAGCCAAGATGCTGTTAAATTGATTGTGAATAGTTGGAGTGACAGCTTTGGCTCTGTTCAGTCGAGGTGAAAGAGAGCTGCGCTATGTTGGTGTCTTTCGAGAGAGAGAGAGAGAGAGAGAGAGAGAGAGAGAGAGAGAGAGAGAGAGAGAGAGAGACAGAGAGAGAGAGAGAGAGCAAGTGAGCGGCGAGCTCTGGCAAGCACAAGGACACATCTGAAAAAACTTCCCTTCCCAGAACACAACTGCAAATTAATTCTATTGCTTTCTTTTCTAGCTTCCTTACATATTTAAATGAGAAGATTTCAACAGTAGTCATGGAGTTTGTATAATATGTTTTATAAAGTATTTAATACAATTTTAAGATTGGTTTCAATAATGCCATCTTTCACCATCCACAGAAGTGTCTTCAAGAGTATTAGAATCAACATTTTATGTGTGGAAATAACAAATACAAATGGCAACCCATCAAGAATTACGTATTAGTTGATTGAAATTACTGTGTATTATTTAGTAGTGAATTTATAGTTTGATATAATTTTATATAAAGCACTTTTGACAGATCTTTTGACATAACTTATAATCACAGTAAAATATCAGATTTTTTTTTACTTTCTTTGTTATTTTGGGCCATGCAATAGATGGATCAACAATCAGGAATAAAATCACTTTATCTTGTGCTTATGTTGACAGAGATCCAGGAGCCGTATGCAGTGGTGGTTTTACTGGAGAAGGATTTTGTTGTGGTTGACCTTACCCAGAGCAGGTAAACCTCTCCTTCTCTTTTTATCCTCACAGACTTTCTTTCATGTGTTTGTGCATGTGTTTGGATGCAACTCATTGTGATGTACTCCAACAACACCTCACTCTAGTGCTTTCACCAGAGGCAAGATCACTCATCACTCAATAAATATTTGTGTATGTGTCACTTCTGATGATCTACTCTGGAAAATGGCTTCAGTGTGTTTGGATTTTCCAATGGCTATTGCTGAAGTTTATTCTAACCATCATAATTGAGAAGTGAAGCCTGAGAAATGTATGCAAACAAACAGTTTTAATGGACCATGAGATTCTCCTGTTTTAGATATTGTCTGCCAGAGAGTATTTTTAAAAAGGTAATTGAAGTGGAAGTGTACAGCTGCATGCAGGGTGGGAGGGCTTTTTGGCAGGCTCATAAATCTCCAGACTAACAACGAGAATTCATTTTTAAAAACACCTGTCTGACACCAAAATAAATACAGGTAAAAATATCAAATGATTTAGGAAGATTCAAGTTCTAAGGCTACAGAATTTAACAAGTACTGACCTAAATATAAGATGGCAGCAAAATTCAACACAGCAAAATTCACAGTGTTAAAAGAACACTAATGGTGTGGACATAAAGAAACACTTCCCGGGTGCTAAAAGTAACTGTGGGAGTTAATTTAACATACCCATCAGTGTTAATTTAGCTCTGTCTAAGATTACTACATTGAGTTTTGCAGTCTGGTCCTAAATACATTAATTAACATAATAAAAATAAACTAAACACGAAATCTTACATTTTTTATCCTTAATAAACAATAAAACATAAATAGAAAGTCATAAATGATTTTTTGTAACCACATTTAAATATACACAGCAAACTTCAGCTCCAGTTAAATAAATTATCTCATGTTTTATTTCAACTTGCAAAGTGTTAGATATAACACCTGACAGTGCTTTTATAGGTTCACACTAACAGTATTCATTTAACTATTTGACTGTGAGATAAAGGCTTTTTTTTTGAAAGAGGGTTTATTAAAACTCACTCCTACCTGCATTGAAGTGAGTCCTCCTTATTTGATACTGCATTGCGAGACAAACACAAACTGTGATGATTGGCCATATTTCAGTTCTCGTAGTTCTTTTGAGAACTGGCCAAAGCGTTTAGTTCTGATGACTTTGTTAGTAAAGTATGAACACAGCAAAACTTCCATCTTGACCATATATATTTATAGGTATGACATGACACAGATGGTCCATGATACAACAAATCTACCTTATCCAGAGAAGTCGATTTTCAACCAGGAAGTCAGAAATAGCAAAGAAAATATTTACGTTATGGAGCTATTCTCCACTACTGAACGTAAGACAGAGTAAGAAAAATACAATTGTCTTAAATATGTTTAACACATTTCAGCAATCTCATAGCGTGGGTGTCGTAGCTCTTTAATTACGGCAAAGTCATAGTGACGTTACCAGTTTGACACAAGCTGCTTTCAATGCCTTAAGGACGACTCTAAACAAGGACCCAAATGACTGATCCCAGCGGTGGAGTTTAACTTGCTCAGACATGATTTGTCACTCATACAACCACACAGCTTTTAAACCTCTCTTTATTTAAAGCAAATAGATCTTTGATTCAATCTGAAGTCTATTTGTAAGAGTTCATTATTCAAGGGTAAAGTCTGTTTGGTGTTTTAAGTGCAGGATACATGTATCAACTATTAGTCAGGTTCTGAAAACAACTGAAACATGCAGACTTTGATGTTTGAATTAACAAGCATTTGTTTGTACAACTTTATGTTAAAATTCTATTGAGTCTTATCTGATGAAGTTAATTGTTTCTCTCTCTTTTGCAGTTTTCCTATCTTTGAGAACGCTTATCCCATGGACATCCATGAGTCCCCAGTCACATGCACAGCTTACTTTGCAGACTGTGCCCCTGACATCATCCCTGTACTGTATTCCATAGGAGCCAAACATAAAAAGACTGGCTACAGCCAAAAGGTGGGCTATATTTAAATACCTTCACAATAACAAACATTTTTGTTTTTATTGCAATCTGAGTTTCGATTGTGTTTTAATTGGAAAAGCAGTTTTGCCAGTTGGATTGCGTTGTTTACTTACATGTTGTATGACTTTTAGGAATGGCCGGTCACTGGTGGCACATGGACAGTTGGTTCACAAACATATCCAGAGATTATCATCACAGGGTGAGTGAGTTTCTTGAAAGAAAAATATATAATGTACACACTACATTTCCAGGTATTTTGCAGATACCGAATAATGTAATGCAAACTAAACTGTGGACCACAGTTACACCCAACCACTCCTTTCGTATATGGTCCCAAAAAGAGTGCGCACATGCAGTCAGACACAGGCTTGATGATGATAAAGAAACTAACCATCAACGGCTCAGCATTTAGAGCTGATTTGAAATTCATATCAGACCTTCCATAAGGTCGTTTAATAGAAAATAAACATAGGTATTATATTCTTAAAAAAGAGAATAATCTGTTAAGCTTCACTTCTTCCAATCCCATGATATTAATCCAACAGTTAACTGTTCTTATCAGTTCTCATTAGTAGACAATAAATTAAACAAGCTAATGTCATTGTATAATGTTTGATTGTGGTTATTGTTTAAAAGTTATTCTTACAAGTACACATTCTTTCACCTATAAGCATAAAGTTAATATTTTATTCACAGAGTAATTTTTCTTGAATATTGTTGAAAAGACATCCATTGCTCAATAAAAAGGATGCTGGCCACCCACATACAGAGAACACTTAGAGCGCTCATAATGTTTGAAAGCTCTATTCTCTCAAGTATGTTGTGTTTGTTTTCACTTGATTTCTAAAATGCATCCTTCTGTTTGGCTCTCAGTGAGGACTTTACCAAACTATTGAGTCTAAGTGTTCTATTGAGAGTTTTAGCTCTGCCTCTTCTCCCTTCAGGTTTCAACAGCAATCATCACTTGCATGCTCTTAATCTCTATAACACATAAACTCATTGGTTACTCTTTGTTGTCTTCCACAGACATGCAGACGGGTCAATAAAGTTTTGGGATGCCACAGCAAGTAAGTGTCCTTGAATGAAAGAGCTTACTCCCCCATAGCTATATCAGCCTTTCTTCTTTATCTTTCTTTTGTTCTTTCTGTTCATTCTTTTCATGCTCTCTTTTAGAGTAGTGTATTGGTAATGGCCTCTTGACATGACACATATCACGATACATGGCCCATGATACAATATATCACAATATATTGCGATACAATAAATATTGTTATATATTGCAATAGTTTGCATTAGGATATGTGTCACATTATATTGACAAATTGATAAAGTCACCAGACGACTTCAATTCAAATTCCAATTTAGTTTCCATCCATTACAATTCCACTGACGTAACATAAATGAAAATACTTACAAATGAAATTAACAACAGATTCAGTTATCTTTAAGCGAGTTGAGATAGACGGAAGCGTGTTGATCATGTCATAAATTGTAGTTTGCCCCGAATCAAAATGTTTCGCCTGCGGTCGCAGTGACGCTAAATCATCTGCGTGGTGTCTGGTTAGGTGATAGCGCAGGTTCGTAGTATTTCCTGAATATTTTAACGTAAAAACGTACAAATTACATTTGTTTTGTCAAATTCAGAACTTCTCGTATTATTTTTAAAAGCAAAGCGCATGCACACATCAGCTCTAAAAGCTGGAGGCACTTTTATAATTTCCGCCATGCTCCCTCTTGCTTACTTCTGATACCGTATTGCTAAACGTTTTGTTGATGGCAAGTTAGCGACGTCTACTGGAGCGGAGGAGGAGGTCGTTTGGCATAACTTGGACCGATACTTTAGTTTGGACTATCGATACACTATCATACAAGAAATGATCGCGATAGTTTGATGTATCGATATTTTTGCACAGCCCTACTCTGTTCTTTTTTCCGTAGTTCTGTATTTCTTTTAGTTTTTTTCATTCATTCATTCATTCATTCATTCATTCATTCTTTCTTTCTTTCTTTTCTTTTTTCTTCCTTCTATCTTGATGAATAGTTAAACTGCAATCCTTAATTACAATGAGGAATCTTAGTTGCCTTGTTAGAAATCCTCCATATCCAGTGAGAAGGTTCCTGGTTCAATATCGAACGTTAGTCAATCCAATAATGGTATCCAAACATCTTTTACTCTTCTGCTGTATTGTTGTTTCCTAGCAACATGGATAAAACCCTCCCTCTCTTGAATAGATTAGCGAAAATAACAAAGAGTCAAAAACTTTCAGCGTATTTGGGAACCATTTTTTCTTTCACTAAAGTCAATTTAATTCTCAGTTATCAGTCAGTTAGAAATGACTTACTTTTCTCCCCAGAATCTTAAAAAAATTGTTTAGCAATATAATGAAAAATTCATTAAATCCCAAAACCTAAATGATCTTTAATATTAGTAATATTTATGAATTCCAATAACAATCCATAACATGACTGTTTCTGTTTAAACTCTACTCTTTGTTGTGTAATAATTTATGACGAGTTGATAGTCTTCATCTCTGTCAGTCACACTTCAGATGTTGTATAAGCTGAAGACACCAAAGGTGTTTGAAAAACCGAAGACAGGTGATGCGGGACGGGGTGCGGATCTTGTGGAGGAAGACCCCTATGCTATCCAGATGATCAGTTGGTGCCCGCAGAGCCGCATCCTTTGTGTAGTCGGCATCAGTGCCCACGTCATCCTGTACCGCTTCAGCAAGCATGATGCCAACACCATCATCACAGTGAGCTTAGAAGAAGGGTGGGGTCTTGAAGGGGACCATTTAATAAAATACACAAATCCAAAATCACACTGTATTAGTAATTGTGTCACAAATGTGACTTTGGGTTACGTATACATTTATATTGTATCATTGTATCATACTCTTCAGATTCATATGTTTTTTTGGATTCGCTATGTCCATAATATGATGGACTTCGTGTTGTTTTCTTCCTTCTAGTCCCTAGAGGTGCGGCTGCAGTGTGAGATGGAAGACGTCATATCGCCATCAGATACAGAAAATAATCCATGTTTTTCAGACCCCAGCGGTCACTCGCCTCAGCCTCAGCCACCGAGTCCCCGCAGCAACACGCCAGACAGTGTCCGGGACAGCATCGCCTGTCTCAAGTCAGGCATTATGCACTACCACTAAAATGTCAAGAAATGAAATGAGCATATTTTGATTGCTTTTTGGTAATACACAATCACCACACACAGCATTAACGGTACTCAGAAGATTGAGTAAAGTTGCAATTACAATACAAGGGATCGTTAGGTCAGATAAAAGCAATAGACTCTCGAAAACACATGTGCACTGTTACCCAACTACCGCACATACTGGAACTGAAATATGCCAGGAAGCACAATATAAGAACGAGAAGAGCGAGAGATTGTGTGGGTATAGAGAGAATTGCTTTAATGCCTTATGAGTGTTCTAACAAGTGCCAGCAAAAGAACTCTTTGCAAGTGGATATTTATTTTACAGTGTTTACCACTGAAATGTATAGAGCAGTTCTGAGACTGCCGGTGTAGACTCTACATGCGCTTCTGATATTGCCAGTATAAGACTGTACATGCCCACGTAAGACTGTGTCTGCAGCCAGACACTTCTCAATAAAAGTGGGCTATTTTTTTCAGGGTCCTGGGTTTCACTGTCTTGAGTCTTTTCGACACAACTTTCAGAGAGTCAGGACTCAACATATCATCGGAAACCAATGCTGCTGACCTCACTTGCACCACCACTCACAGCAATCTGGTTTTCCCTCTGGTCTCTCATCTCTCTGCCTTGCTTAACTTTAGCAAGAAAATAGGGTTCAGGTTGATTCAGAGGGGAGTTTTTGATGCTGTTTTTTTTTTCAGTGTAAACTAAGTAATCAATTTTATACATCTTAGGGTTTCCAGTAAATCACTGTTTATGACACAGATGACATGTGGTTATCAGATATGTGATCATTAGAAGGCCATCTTTCATAATTTCAGATAAATAAAAAATAAAAATATTTCTTCACTAAAATAATCGTGCTTATATATGTTTAAGGGTGAAAGATCAAATGATTCGAATGCCACCTGGATACCAGGCAGAGCTGGTGGTTCAGTTATTATGGATTGATGGAGAGCCTCCACAACAAATTACCAGCCTTGATTTAAACTCCGCCTACGGACTGTGAGTAACTCATGCTTTAATACTATCCAAACTTTTAACTAAGGTTTAACCCCTTATACCTTTGGTCTTTTTTTATTTATTAGTTGGAATCCTAGCTTTTTAGGACTCATTAAAACCCAAACAAGTGGTTAATCTACCTATATTTTGTAGTAAGGATTTGACCAAAGTGATCTTTTGCTGTAACTTTGTCATGCCTTCAAATCAATCAATTATCTGTCAACATCCTTTTCTGAAGCAGTTTGTATCACTGAAACATTTTTGTGAGAATTTTAGAATTTTTTTTATAGCGGATCAAATATTAGTCAAAGCAATTGTTCTATCATGAACATTTTGCCGTTAATTATAATGCATTTATGCAATTTACAAGAACCTTGGACACATGGAATTGTACATTTTAAAGCTACCAACGAAAAATCACATCTTTAAAATATATATTTAATTTATGCATGCACAGGTTGGCTTTTGGCAACTGCAATGGTCTGGTAATAGTGGACTACCTGCAGAAAACTATTCTGCTGTGTATGAGCACCCTGGAGTTGTATGGATCTGCTGACCCTTTCCAGCGACTTACACGATCACCTCGCAAAAACCGACAGTCCACATCAGGTACAAGTCTCTTTCAGATGCTTGCACTAATTTCAAGAAAGTATTTTCATATTTAACTATGCAGAAAATATCAACCACGGACATTTCTTACTGACATGCATCTGCAAACATGCTCTGCACTTTATCTATATAAAAACCTACTTTTTCCAAGTCTAAGATCATCGATCGTTGCCTGTAAACACTCTGCCTTTTTTCTGTTAAAGTCAAAGATAGTTTCAGATTGCATGGGACAGATTGCATTCATGGTTGCCTTCTCTGCATGTTGCCTGTTGTCTCTCTTTCACTGTTGGTCTATGGTTGAGCACGACACCTAACAGAGAACCCATAAGGTCTCGCTGTTGCTAATCCATCACTGATCTTACTCCACCTGCCTTATGCCTACTGGAACACAGGCTTTCAGACAAACTCTCATTGACAACACAGAGAAAAGAGATGTCATAAGTGAAAGCCGATACCAAAGATAAGTTTTTATAGAGCTCAAAGAAGGCTGCGGGGAGGTAGCCATTCTGGATCCTCTCTTCAAAGCAGTCGCTCTTCCCCATCTTTAGAAGCCAATAGGCTTTGAGCCGACATGGAGATGTAGAGGTGGGTAGGAAGGTTGTTTGGTGCGGTGCAAAAGTGATTTTGATCGGTAGCTTACGTAAGCTCTTGAAAGACTTGAAAATGTCTTGACACTCACCCACACATTCAGGCCGGTGTGCAGAAAGAGAGGTTTTGTGTGCTCCATCTGTTTTCTTATCTAAATGCCTGGAGGGACAGAAGTCCCTTTTCATCTTAATTCTATTATCGATTAGTACTACAGCAGGTTTCAAGGTAGGTCTTTTCTTTTCATATAGAAGGGAATCTCAGCAACTAGCTAGTTTTTAACACTTCAACATTTATGATGATAACACTGACTAATTAATACCACGGTAAGCTGCACTCATTTTGAATATAAATACAATTTTACATTTTATACCCAATACACATTTATTTTTACTGCATTTATATATTTATATATACGTATTTAACACAGCAAAACCTTTTTTACAAACATTCTGTCTACAAAAAATACTTTAAAATAGATTTGGTTTGAACCAGTAGAATGGATACAGAATGTCAAAGTAAAAAAATAGCTTGCTATAAACTTGATTTATTGAAAACCCAAATCAAACTTTGTAGACATCCTTATTCACCCATATTCAGTTTAAATGAAAAAACAACAAGTTAATTTTCTTCTCCAAATATTACACCATTTGGATGTTAAGCATGGTTCATGTTCCAAAAAGTATGGAAAGTTAAATTAAGGCAAGGCAAATTTATTTGTTTAGCACAATTTCTTACATTGGCAATTTAAGTTGTTTACAGCAGTATAAACAACGGGTAAAAACATCCATTTAAAAAATCCATTAAATTTAAGAATAAGCCTTAAAATAATACATATTTTTAAAAACATCCATAGAATAAAAGGAAACAGATAAATTCTTAATGAGAGCATTGTTCGTACACCAGTGCTCAGTTAGTAAACACAAATTTCAGTAATTATGTTAAAGATAGCATTTTCTCTATAGTATGTGTCAGAAATGCAGAAAGTCAGTTCTGGATTTTATAAAATGGTTAAAAAGGTGATTTTTTTTTTCAAATCAATAGGAACAGTGTAATTGTTATATATACATAAGCTGAAAGCAAATTCATTCTTGAGCTAAATGCTCTTTTTGCCTGCTTGATGTTGGTTTTTATGGAGTATATGACCCTCACACATGCAGTTAATAAGATTTAATATAAGTTGAACTAATGAGTAATGTAAAAATTCTACTCTTAAAAGTTGTAGGTTCAAACATTAATATTATCAATAACAAAAACATGTTGGTATATGTTTCCTGAGGTCTTGTGTCCAGCCTCAGTCCTTTGTCAAGCCTCCTCTCATACATCATCTCTGTCTCTAAATCTTTCTAAATGTCGGTTGCTCTCTTCAGCATGGAGCATCTATAGAACCTTCTCTCCTTTGAGTGCAGCCACAAGTTTTTAGTTAATAGTCTCATTTGTTTCATATTGGCTTCACAAACGGGAGCTTGGTGTTATCACGCTTGCCTTAAATAACCTCTCAGTAATTATATGCAACTGTGTTGACCAACATTTGTGTTTGAACAGTTTGTGGTGTTTTCAGCTGAATGATCAACACAAATTATTCAGTTTTTGTTTAGTTTCTCAACTTTCAAATGTTCTTGAAATTAGAATGTATACGTTTTCTCGCCTACCTGATTGGAGATGAGAGGAACCTTCATTTTTGTTAATTTCAATTTGATTCATTGGTTGCTTTGTTTTTTCAGTTTCAGTAGCAGACTTAACTGCGACTCTCAACCATGAATATATATTTTCTCCCTTTCGTCTGTTTTCTTTCTTATTCTTTTGTTTGTATTGGTTTTCTTTTTACACTTTTTCCTGGGTCTTTCCCACAATGGGTTTTGCACGAAATGCAGTCACAGGGGATTTGGTCACTCTGAGCTTGTTTTGTTCTTCTCTCCTCCTCTTTTCCTCCCTCGCTGAATCTCTCCTCTTATGGGTGGCGATGCTGGGGCATGGGGGTGCTGTGCAGACTTTTGCATGCGTGGCCTGACTAACTTTTATTCAGATTCAAAGAAACGGATTCGTACTTCCTATCAGAGTAAGTTATGTCTCCAGTGAAATGCCGATCGGGGCAACACAGCAGCAAGGGACCAATCAAAGACAATGGGATGCTATTCTTAAATGTATTCATGGAAGGACGACCAGAAGGAGAGTTCAAGAATACATGTTTACTTATTTCTTACTTTTTTGCTGATACAACTTGCAAATATAAATTAAGTATCCTTGAACAAATAACTCTCATCTTCCATACCACAATGATTTAGTGTTACATATTATATCTACAGATAATTTTTGATAGACACTGTATATCAGACTAAGTCTTGTATAAATTTGCATATTCTAACATTTAGCCCTTTCTTTGATTGTTTCCTAGCTGAAAGGTTTACCAATTGGCCTTACGATCAAAGCCACTGTAGCATTGTATAAATCAATACTAACCTGCGAAAACATGCATAGTGATATGTTTGTTTAAATGAAGACAAAAATCTTGCTGAATAAAAATGATTTTGCAATAAAATTGCTCAGAATTTTGAATTAATGAAATTAGTCGTCATATAAAATGTCATTTTAAAATGACCCGTATGTCATGTTTTAACCACACAGAGTTTGTGCTAACAAAACTAAAGAATTATATAGAATGCTGCAGTGCAGTCTTACCATATATTTATCGGCATGCCTGAGTAACATTGAAAGTCATCTGTACCTCTCCCGTATACAGTACACATGCATGGGAATATGTGTTGGTTTTGCACATGATTGATCCTGGATTTGACTTAAGCCAACTTTAAAATGTATGTATTTAAAGCTCAATGTGATGTCAAAAAACTCAAATGCTTTAAATACCGCTTCAGGATCATGATTGTGGGTTTTGGTTTGATGCATGATTATGTTTTGGTGGAGATGGAATCCAGCAATTGTCGTCATCTGCTGCTTCTCACTGTCTTTCAATCTTCCTCCATGACAGGCCTTACGGAACTATCTGATAATCAGGTGTCTTTGGACCTAGAAAGGAGCAAGTCCCCAACATCAGGTATTAATCGTCACCACTAATGAACCTTGTTTTCTGCTGAAAATCACATTTTTTAAGTAGTGGTCATTTTATAATGGCACACACACATACCAAATGCTCTAATTATCTTTTGAGAGTCTCACTTACTCTTCCAAAGACCAATAATTGGTTGCACCAACTTGACCTTACTGACCTCGAAAATCCCTATTACTTCAACACCTTTCATAGACACTTGAATTGTTAGTGAATCCACTCAAAATAGTCTCTATCAGTCATGACCTACCGTAACATTTTATTTTCCTATTTTAGAATCACGTTCCATTCATTTATGCATCCCACAACAATTATAGCCCACAACAAATAAACCTCTCTTGGTTTAGAATTGATTTTTCAGCATGGTTAACACAATTGCATATTCTCTGTACCGCACTTGCACACCTTTATGTTTGTTTAATTGTACTATATTAAAAATCCTCAATAACTAATATTGAATACATAAATTAATATGAACACCTAGATTAAATAGGAATCATGTTTCACAACAGAGATTACACAGAAATATACATTATTTTCATCCCAAAACGATTTATATTTTTCACTTGACAAAATATTAATTGCCGGTAATATTTTCTCTTTCAGCTGTATGGTGCTAGAGTTCTCCCACCGTCAGAAACGAAACTGTTAAAGTGTTACATTCAGTTTTCTGAGGAGCACAATAATAATATGAGTTTATCTGATCCAGAAGGTGATCTTGAGGTATCACTGTAGTACAAAATCAGAACAAATCTGACAAAACCCATACATTATCTAGCTAGCTTTAAGTTGGCTCCTTTTATTGATCAGGACACCCAACACTGGGAAAATTCTCTACAGATCTGTTTAAAGTCATACCGTGCACACAAACCCAAACTAAACCACTATCTTCTTTTATGATTCTTTTCTACCTTTTTTTCACAACCACAGTCGTTGACTTTAACGACAAAACTTTTTTAAAAATCACAAAACCCTTAAGACCCACTTACAGTTCTGTGTTTTCTATCTTTGTACTTTTGTCTTTGAGTGGGCTCTTTCCCTAACCTGAGATATCTGTTTCATCTTTCTTGTTGAAAGCCATCATATGCTTTGTTGAATTTTTATGAGGATATGGAAATATTTACCAAGCTTTACTCCAGCTTTTCAACGCCACAGTGGGATGAACAAGCTGACAACAGCAGTGTTTGTCCTTGAGGATCTAAATAGAATTTAGCAGAAGAATTCTTTAAAGCTTTCCTTTCACAAGGGAGAAAATATTGCAATGTGTTTTTTTAAGAATTTGTTGTTTGAAATATCAGAGGCACTTTTTGTGTAGCGTCTGAGGAATACAAATTTTCAATGCAATGGAGGCCTCTTCCCAGATCTTAGCTCTGCAGGCAGCTTGAAAGATGTGAGTCACCTGGGAAGACGAACAGAGGCCTGGAGCTTGACGCTGGTGGTTTGGGAGATCCAGAAGGGAGATGAGGCTTGCTTATGAACTGTGACTGAGTAGGTGAAGGAATTATATGGCTAAAAATGGAAAACATGTTAGGAACGGAAACTGTTAGACGATCTTGCTTTCAGTGTCACTAAACGAATGGGAATCTGGAGAAAATTGTGTTGCTAGCGTTCAACAATGAACAAGAAGTCATTTCAGTTCAAACACTTTCAGCCACATATGTGTGATTTTATCCAAAAATGAAAACTTTCTGCGAGAGCTGCATCCTATGTGTGTTTTCTCTTGTGGTATTTGTTGCCTTGGCTTTAGGCGATTTATGTTTGTTTTTCATATAAGCAGCTATTACGACCGAAGTCAGGAAATAGCCCACTTTGGTTGTCTAGGGATTTCTAGACAATTTCTAGAGATATTGAGTGTGACGCACTGAGGGATAAAAAGAGATTTGAATGATTATAGAAGAAATGATGTTGGTGCGTGAGAAAATGACAAAGAAAGGAAGAATCAACTACTGCTGCTGTTTGATGTATGCGTGAATGTCCTAATGTGCTCTTTCTGCATGTTTTGCTCTTTAAACTTATGTAATTTCACACCAGTTTTTGTCACCTCACCTCACATTTTTAAAAAGATACTTATGTTTAACTACCATGTGCAAAATGGAATTTAAACATAATGTTTAAAATAATACTTAAAAAATACTGGTCCGTTTATTCAACACATAAAATGCACAATAAAAGGCAGACAATTGGATAATGTGGTATGTCTTTTAAGAAACAGTCTTTATTTCAACAACAAGCTTGTTTGAACTCACTTGACCTTTTCAATAAACATCCACACTTCTATCTCAGCTTTAACATGTGTGCAATAGCCCAGAGGATATGAATAATGAATGAAGCTAAAAATGTTTCCCACTCGCTAGCTCACAGGTCTTTACCATTATATGCTCTTTTTGTAGAGTGAAATGTTACTTTTGTTGACATAAAATTGCTCTCCGCTTTGCCTGCTAATGTGTTTACTTCATTCCTTAAAGGTTGACATTTTATTTATTTTTTTACCAATATTCCCTCTTTCATCTTTCTCTCAACCTGTGTATTTGCACTTATCAAATCAAGTCTGACCTCCAACAATCCTCTCTGTTTCTCTGTCACCTAAGCTTTCCATCAGGTCCAGTAATTGGACAGCAGCACTTTGAAGTTTTTAAGTATGGCTCTCTGTTGTTTTTCTGTCTTTGCTGCTAGTGTTGTTTTTGCGAACAGGCTTTAGCGGTGCAGCTGGTGCTGACAGGTTAATAAGCTGAAATATCAGCAATCTCACAGACTTACACGGGAAAATATACTTTGGTTGATGAGTAAAGAAGATTAATATAGATTGAAATTCAACAATTAATAAAGTACAAGGACCCTGAAATAAAGCAAGCACTAATTTGTTTAGAATTAGTGGTTTAGACATTTGAACTTTATATGTGTGCAATAGACCTCACTGTGTTTAGATATAATAAGCCTTAGCATTGCTAGTGCGTCTAGCTAATTAAATAAGCATTCGATGTGAGCTGTCTGAGGAATAGAACAGAACAGAACAGAATCCCCACTCTGCAATGTGGTTGTGTGATGGACGGGTGGCAGATGGCTTGCTTTTTTAATTGTCAAAGAGTAGAGGTGTGCTGACTACTTGAATTGTAAGATGTGGGAAGACCTGTTGACAAAACTGTCATGCAAAGTTGCAAGTTTACTTTCAGTACAATTTATCATTAATGATGAACACAATCTATTATTTTACTTTTCCTGAGGCTGTTTAACAAAGACTATTAATGTGCAAGTAGAAAAGTCAGAAGAGCAGTTATATGTTATATATATATATCAATCTCTCTGAAATTTTTCTCTCATCTTTGCTCTCAGCCGTTGGGCCTCAATTCAAACAGCAATCATGATATATGCTGTCCAGTCAACACAAAGTTCATCATGTGTGAAAATTAAAAAAAAAAGAAACTTCAGTGTTTTTGAATTAATCAAGATGCTAGTGTGAGATGATGCAGCGTTCTCATATTATTTTCAAAGATTTTAGAGCTTTACCTCAATCAAATAAACTGAAAGACATCATTACTTTTTACGTTTTATTCTTCAACAGATAGCATTTAGAATACAAATTATGGTTGCTGATATGTGATGTGTTTGCTGTCAGTTCAAGATTTATGGGTTTATCTGAATCTCTGCTGCCTTCTCATCAGTGGTGTTTCTCTTAGCTTTCTTTTTTCTTCTCTCTGCTGCACCTTGGTTGGACTTTGAATGCTCTGGATATCATGTTCGTGATGCCATTAAAATGTTTTTAAGAGTTGTATTTAACCATATTTAAAAAGACGTGATGACAAATATACTTCAGCCGAGTTTTCAAGTTTATTTGTATTTTTATTGATTTTTAAGAGAATTACTATTGTGTGAAGCAAATCTGGAACAACCAATCTTGCTAACACTTGGTAAAAAAATATTAAACTGTTGTTATCAGTGTTAAATAACATTATTTTTTCATATATTATTTGAAATTAGATTGGCAGTCCACCAAATTGCAGTCAAGTGAACATTGTCTTCCTTCATATACTCTGTGTAGGATATAAATTGGTTGAATTGGTTTGCTTTTATCATATAAACTCCTTATACCAGAAACGCTGTTGTCTTTTTTTTAGGAATAATATTTCAGGAAAAAATATTTATCTAAGATAACACACTTTTGTGATAACACTGTTCACAACGAGGAAACCATTTTGGGATTACTTCAATTTTTAGAAAATATGTTCTGGCTTGTTTATTTGGGTGCATGTATGCTGGCTGTCCCGATAAAGTAATGTGATGCAATGTGATGTGATGTTCTGTCGTTGCAGAACTCTAAAAAGTTTTTTTTAAACTTTGTGATACTGATTTTGCAAATAGTTTTTTAATGCTGTAATCTATAAAGCATTTGGAAGAAATTCTAAAATGCTTCATTCACAGTTAAAACAAAGTTTGCTCAAGTTTAAGTCTGGGTGAAACACTGACTATTAAGAAATGACTTTTTTAGATTCAGCTGTTAATGCTTTAATTTCCCTTCTTTACTATTCCTACATTCGCCTGCTCTGAATGTGTGGCTGTATTTGTTTCAGCCTAGAAAGTGACATTGACTGTGTGATCTTTGATTTCCAGCACCCTACACCCCTTCCCTCCATAATGACCCCCGAGGCACAGGGGAACCTGTGCCCAACCTGCGACCCTGCCACTACAGTCCTGTCTTTTACCTGTTGGACAATGGTAAGAAAGTGCCTAGGGCTTCGATAAAGAGGCAGATGCTCCAAGCCGCAGCTCATGCTGTCTGAACCTGCGTGTCTGATTGGGGTTGCATGCTGCAGTAGAGGTAGCTTCACGCTGTAGTGCCCAGTGTAACACCTGTCCTGCTGTGGTGCAGGTGCGTGCGTGTGTGTGTGTGTGTGCGTGCGTGTGTGGGAGTTTGTGTGTGTGAGTGTGCTTCACCTGTGGCTTTTAGGCATGTGTGTGATTGGGGCATGGTGCAGGAGTATGTTGTTTATGCTGTGTGTGTGCTGATGAGAATGAGGGTATTGTGACTATAGTGCTGACGGAGTATCGATCATAGAGGTCCTCTAAGGCTTAATTGATGTACCCTTCACCTTTTACTGTAAACGCTGATGTATATGTTGTTGGCTTTGAACAGCACTTACTTGAAAATAGATCACAACGAAACCCCCAAAGTGTAATTTAAATGTCAAAATGTTTTCTTTCAATTCTTTCAAGTTTTAAGGAGGAGCAAATGTTATTTTCTCATTTTTTACAGTTTTTTAAAACGTTTATCATTTCCTGCCCCTAAATGAACCCCCTAATGGGATAGGATGTTGAAACTTGAGTTAGTTCACCTTTTAAATGGTCATTAATATTTTCTGGTATGTGTTTTATTTGATGCATCTTCACAATTACCAATTCAATGTTGTTTTTTATTATTTAAATCATAAATAATAAATATTAAAACATAAAATTTAATGTTATTTTGTAATTTTAAGAAATCATTTTTTTTTTAAGAAACCATTTTTAAATTTTGAACAATGTTCTTAGCGATCTCCTGCATGTCGCTTGATCTGTAAGCTTTTGTTGCAAGTTTAAGTTAAGAATTAGAGAGGCATTGCTTTTTGGCCCCAGTTTTTGTAGTCAGCCATTGCACAAAAAAATTCAGATCCTAAACTAGATACTGGAGAGTTAGAGCATCTTTGTGATCAAAGTTTCCAGTTGTTTTAAAGGAGTGGAACAGAAAAACTGCAATGCCTCAAACTTAAAAAAAATCTGCTACAAGCTCCAGGCAAAATCATGCCTCTACAGTCCTCTCTCACTTCCACTCATATACTCTGGATGAGGATTATCCTGGTTCTCTTAGGTATGGAGAACAGTAGACTTCAGTGTTGGCTAAGACGGTAATTAATGCTATTCCTTTTTAGTAAAAGCCTTTAAAAACTTTTGTAGAATCCTATTGTGTGAAAATATTTGTTTCAAATTTCTGTCAATGATAAGCTGACAATGCTCATTGGTTAACACAGCTAACGTGTTTCACCTTATTATCAAAGGTCTAACCCTTTGGCTCTACCTCAAATTCCTTCTATTGGTCAGGTTGAAAAGGGATTGATGGAAGGGAGAGGGAGTATGCTGTTAAGATGGTAAGGGTAAGCTAGATGCATTTAACTAAGTTAAGACAATTCAATCAGAAAGTGCCGTTAATAGTGCCGTTATCTATCGGGTCTCTTGCTGTTTATATTGGACCAGTTCAGGATGGTTTTTAAATTCTTGAACACTGTACCTGATTGATACTGTTATATATTTCTGTAAAAAGAACAACTTTTCTTACAGCTTTACAATTGGAAGCAGTTTTTTAACTCAATAAAATTATATATATAGAGAGAGGACCTAAATAATTATATGATATACATCATTTTATAATTAAATAAATTGTATTCAAAGGAAGAAAAGCCTCTCAATATGGTCTCGCATGGTGTAATGTTGTCTTCTATCTATAATGTTGTTTGTAATTGTGCCATAGGAAAGTAATAACCAGTGATCACAAACATAGTCACGAACACATAAATAGAAAAAAAAGGGATCTGCTATTCTGCAGCTGAGGCTATTGTGTACTTCCTCCGGATTTATCTTTGATGTGTGCACATGCACTGTCAACAATCTAATCAGTGCCCAGACTAACAAGAGGTTTCAACATCCTACTACCACAAGTTATTGATCCCAGATTTTTAATTACCAGTATTTCCAGCAGCAATTTCCGTTTCGTCTCACAGTCAGCTCTCATCCGACATCAATTCCTTATTAGAAGAGGGGGCAAAATAACCTCTCAAAATGTTAGAACTGGATTTTAGCTGTGATGATGACGTTTTAGACCAGAAAAGTGCTTAAGGTAGATTCATGGTCAGAGTACACTCCTTGGTATGCCCACTTCATCTCTTACTTCAGTTCATTTAAATCATAATCAAGAGTTGAAGAATTGTTGCCTAATATAGACTGGACAAAAATGCCACAGCAATTTGCATCTAAAAATGATATTCCATTGAACCTTCAAACTTTTAAAGAGATACATAACAAACTCTTAAAAGTGTTAAATTGCTCTTTCTCCTGACAGAAAGAGAGACATTGCTAATGGAGAGATTTTTCTTGATATTATAGACCTTTTCCTATCCGGGAAGCAAATTACTGTCATCAAATCATTACTTGGAGTCTCTAAGTGGAAAAGCATTAGCAGTGTATTGAAAAGGACTTTCTGAAATCACACCTCACTTTAAAAAACATTTCATTGAAATCATGCTTTGGAGAAGATTGTCATGATGAGGAGTATTTTCCCCGATGTGTTTTAGTGCAAGGACATCACACACATAGAATTGTCTAGACTCAGTAGAAATGCTCTTGGGAGAAGATTGGTTATTAAGGAGATTATTTAATAGGCAACTATCAGTGAAGTAGTTTTCACTATGCACCCATGTGTTTGAAAAATTGGTATGGTGCATTTCACCATTTCTCTTATTATTCCTAACCATACAGCTCGGTTATGCTCTAACCTTTGCAGAGTCAAATGCTTGCAAAATGATGACCTTACATTACTTATCTTTTTAATTTGTTTCTTATGTTTTGTTAGCAGTGTGCGCATGCGCTTGTGGGAATTTGTGTTGAGGTCGATACGCTGCATGGTGCAGAAGTCCCAATTTTTATTTGTGCCACTGGCCAAGTGTTGTGTTCTGCATAGAGGAAAAATCGTAAAAATACATACCATTTTGTGCATTTGTGTTCTTTGTTTGTTTGTTTGTTTGTTTGTTTGTGTGAAGGCAAGTAATTGTGTTTTTTTGGCTCCATGCAATCAGACATGGCTGTAAATTGAAACAGAATGCACATCTGCATGAGTATTTCGTCAGTTTTATTTTGCATCAATCTATTTTTGCATCTTTTTTCCCTTTTTACTTTTTTTTAAGTGGATTAATTGCTCCTTTCTGTCCTATTTTGTGTTGTTTCAGTCAAGGGACCAGGCAGAAAGTTAAGTCTACCCACAGATCTTAAGACTAATCTTGGTACGGTAGGCCGAAAGCGAGCAGTTCTGTTTTTCTTTAACCGTGCCTTTGATTCATCGACTATCTCTGTTTCCATCCTGTTGAGAATGACATGATGAAATCCCTCCTCATTGCTTTTCAAAGGTTTTGTTCGTTTTCTCCTCATTGAAATTCATGCACTGGTGCCAGATTACCCGTCTCACATCTCTACATGTGACTCTAAACAATTTCGCTTCTCAGTGTACATTTTGCAAGTGTTTACAAAGGTGGTTTGCTCAACATACCCATTCTTACATTGAGAAAGGTATCATCTCTTACATCTGAACGGCCTTGCTCCATCGTAATTGGGTCATTCTGTACCTCTGAACATCCTCTAACCTTACTGGAACATTCTTAAAGCCTGCTCATTTGTGATTGGACCATTCCTTACCTTTGAATGACATGCCCTAATGTTTTGAGATTACTCTTTGCATTGAGTTTGACAAATCTTTACTTTTTTCTATAATACACACTAAATATTTTGCTGAGAATCTTTACCTTTCTTTCCAATTTCTTCTCTTTGCCTGGCTGTTTGTTTTCTGCTAAGCTGTAATTACACACCTCTCGCTGAGAGCCTTACAATTTCCTTTTCAATTTATTGTGCCAAACGTGACCTACTGTGCAATAACAAAAGTGTTCCTTTGACAGGTCAAGCTGTGCTGCATTGCACTGGAAATAATAGACCATCCGGGGAATGCTTATTTGGTTTAGTTTGAGCTTGAAAAAAAACTAGTTCTATAGAATTTTTTGGTTTTGTCTAAAATGAAATTGATCACTGTTTTGATCATAAATGCATACATTGATTATTGGGAAGCTTGCAAGTGCATGTGTTTGAGCGGAGATGGAGTTAGGTTGTGTAAACAGGTAGGTTTTGTTCTTTGTAGCTTCACGTTGTAGAACAGTATCACCTTAAATGCACCGGGGCTTACTCAAAATTTTATACACATACAGCCTCAACACTGATGTTTTCACTGGCCTGTGCTTATTTTTTCACATTGACCCTTGTGCAAGCCAGGGAAAACAGACCGTCTGCGGACTGGGCTTCATTTTAAAGGCTTTCTCATCCTGGTGCTCATGACATCCTGGTTGACTTTTAGGTTATTTTCTGAAAATTGTTAAAGTGTAAAGAAATTATTATTTTCCATATACTTAAAAAATATATATTGTTGAGTTTAAAATATTATGATATGTATAGACTGTATTATATCAAGATCATATAAACTGGTTGTGACACTGTAATTTCATAGTATAAATTGTGTTTTTATAGTGGGTGTTTATAGTCTTTTAGTCTCCACCACAACTTCTCTTTTGAGGAAATGTGTTAAAACATTTAAAAATATCAAAATACATTTGTATATGTATCATTTTTACTAATCAGTTTGTACATTTTCCTGAAAAAAAAGCTTGTAAATAAATTTCAGTTTTGTCACAGATGGTGTTCTTAATAGTTCTTTGTTTCACCATGAGTCAGCATCAAAGTTTGTGTGCCAAGTCTGCAGTGCAGTGTAGAAGAAACTGAAAGGCCACTCCAACATTAGAATGTCTTGATTTGGACACCTGTGTTTGCTCAAAACTGCTTGAGAAGTAGAATGAGGTAGAAAGAATTCAAAACATATTCCTTTAAAGTCAAATAAATCATACTGAATGCTCAGAGGTGCCTCTTTCTAGGATATTCTGACTGTAGTGTATGGTGTCAACTCTTGTAGATGGCAGTGAATTATTGATTTAGGTGTGTTGAGGAAATTCGGGTTTAGGGTTTAGGTCTTGCATACTCAACCATGCATCCTCAGCTCCTCAGCTTCCAGCAAAAGCTCCTGTTTTCGTATAAGTCAACTCCACTAAGAGTTTGAAGGGATGAGAAAGCCTCTCTGAATGCTTGCATTTTTTTAACGGCTGCCTTTATCTGCAACTTGGCTGTCCTTCTCCTTTCTTCTCTACTAATTTAACCTTCTGTTTCTTTGAAAATTTTCTATTTCCCCAATCCATGTTCAGATTTTATTGTCCCTCTACTTTTCTTTTTTATTTTGAATTAAACAATATTTTACTGTTTACAAATAATATTAATTTTTTTCAATTATTTCCTTATTTCTCATTATTTTCTTGCAACTCAAACTGATTTTGGCTGCTGTGACATGAGCGAGTCCTCTTTCTCGCTGCGATGTCTTCACCCAACTTACAAATTCACCACTGTCTGAAACTCAAACACTTTTTTTTCATTTTTATTAAGTTTCATGCTAATGCTATGCCCGTTGTTACAGATCATGTGAATGGACATTGCACTAGCCCCACGTCCCAGCCCTGCCCATCTGGGAGGGCCAGAGTCCCAGTGGGCCCTGAAGGGCCCCGCCTCGCCCGAAGGGGGCCCGGCCGACCACCCTTCCGCAAGGCCCAGTCCGCCGCATGCATGGAGGTCTCTTTGCCTGTGTCCTCCCTCACCGAAGGTGTGTGCTTGTTATCCAGTTCCTTTATCCCTCTAATCCATTTGCCTTTTTTGCCCAAATTCACTGCCCCATTTCCTTTCTGCATGTTAAACTCATCAGGGATACAAGGAGGGTTTATTGCGGTTTTATACGATACTCTGTTTACACCGTCTTTTCTCTGGAGTTGATTTTGTTTTAAATTCTCTGGAAATATCAGTAATTCTTACTGCGTCACTATACCAAACAGGAAGCAGTCCCCTTTTCCATTGAGTTTCAAGAAAGCTAGAAGGCTCTCTGTAAAACCTATGTTAATAGTTGCCAGCTGTTTAATGCTGTAACAAACAATCAAAATTTTGTATAATTCCTAAAGTCATTTCACGTGTTCATTATTTTCAAGCCATTAATTAAAAAAAATATGATTGCACTGTAGCTGTTTTTGGGAAACATTGACAGATGGCCTTATTTATCACTTTTTAATTATTTTATTTCCCAAACTAAAGTGAATGCTGTCTGTGGTTGAAATTCTTGCTACTATAATATGCATTTTTCTTCATTTTTATCATTTGCATTTGAAAAAGACACCAGGCTAGACTGGCTGGGGGAAAAGGGGTAATTGGGTGTCTCATTGACCAACGGTTGTTTTGGTGAAATGTTAGGAAATAGTTTTTGTGATCTAAGAATAGATTTGTGTGGTTCATTTAAAATCAGCTTAAATCTCATTTATCCTCATCTAAGTCCTAATTTACATGACTGCCAATAGGCTGAGAAAAGCTTATATTTAGTCATCTACCAGAAATAGTTTAAAGACTCTTAGAACTCTCAGAACTCAT
Source organism: Danionella dracula (assembly GCA_900490495.1). Lineage (NCBI taxonomy): Eukaryota > Metazoa > Chordata > Actinopteri > Cypriniformes > Danionidae > Danionella > Danionella dracula. Next base: position 1,108,527 of record UELW01000245.1, read on the forward strand.
TGTAAAGTAAAAGTAAAAGAAAAAGAAAAAAGCACAATCCTTTGAAAGTGGGACTCACAAAAACGACTCTGCTTGGGGATTTTCTGTCCCTTTATTGTTTGGAACTGTATTTGTGCTTCAAACATGGGGATTGAAGCAGACACCGCTGTGAGCTTAATTACACCTTTTGTTTTTACAGCATTTAATTACAACCTCTGAAAATACTGTAGTCAACAGGTGGCTTTGTGATTGTGGTTTTATTAAGCTATCGGCTTGGTGTTATTAAGTTTATACTCTAAAGCTTAAAGTTTGGAACTTACCCAACATCCATGACATCCCATTCTTTATAGAGATTTTTTAAAATAAAATATATTTAATAAGGGGTTGAAAACCCCAAATCAGACCCACAAAAATTATAATGATCACTCGAAGATTAACAACATCAGTAGATTAACAAAGTTAAAAATATTTACTTAGTTTCTCAAAGCAAATATTTTCTTAACCTATTTTATATTTAAATGTATGCCTGTGTAAAAGGCCTTTAAGGGGTGGGTCATTCAAAAACTAAATACTAAATATTTATCATATAATTGGACTATCAACCTGACTTTGTTGCTTATTTCTGAGGAACTTTTAATATTGATGCTATTGTCACAGCATCTATAATCCAATTACAGTCTTCTCCTGTGTTGTCATCTGTGTCCATAATCCTGTTTATGTGAAGGATGGCAAGCAGGACAACCTTCCCAACAGCCTGCTGAATCAAAAAATGGCATTCACAGGTCTTCACAAGTACCAGATATTTCCCAGATTGAAATCCATGATGAGCTGACCAGTCGGACTAGTATGAAACTGGCTAGTCTGATTGTTTTTTTTAACATTGAATTTAGTTAGCTCTGAAACTTTAACACTGACTGCTGGATTTTCAACTCAGGAATGATTCCCCATTTCTTCATCGTGGTTTAATTTATCCTCCTGCACATGGAGAAATGTAATTGTCCATTAGAGGACTGCCTACCGCTTCTTTGGTCTCGAAGCGTGGCGTGCGTCCCTATTGCTACGGCAACAGGCATGCGGTGCCGCAGTGGGGTCGCTGGGATAATTAAAGGTCAATTAGCTTGCGAAGAGAGCCAGGCCCTAGCTAATGAGACACACTACAGGAAGCGAGAGCTGCAGGAAGCTGGGATACGTAGTCTCACATAAGCAACAATTTAGGGTGGAAAGATGTGCTCATTGATGCAATGGCTGGAAGTCAGTACTGTTCCAGGATTTCATCCCAAGTTGGTCACAGATTAAACTTTCCATATGAAGCCATGTATTAATCTTAAACTAAACACACCTAGCAGTATTCTTTCAAACACATCATTGTTGTTTCTGCTTTTTTTTGTATTATACAAGCCAATTAATCAAGTGACCCAGAATTTCACCACTTTTTTGTATATAGCCATTTTTTACTTTTACTTTTTTAATACACAGTGACATTTTTTACCCTATTCAGTTAATTCATAAGACTGGCGACAGCATTTTTAGAATAACTTTCCATAAAACATTGTTTCTGAGGGGACCCGCAGCATTTTTATTAAAAATGATCAACGGATTTCCGTATTTACATATCTGGCTTTGAAAAAAATGTTGTAACCATGATTTCAAAAGAATCCTTTCCGAAATATGAATAAATTGCTTAATTTTGTCAATTTACAACTCAGTCTTGAACTGGAACAGAAACAGCTGTGTAGGAAGCTTAAAACGGGGCAAGGAAAAGCAAAACTAAGGTGAGGTTGAGAAAGATGCTGTTTGAGCACAGCAACTAGACACAAGACATTTTTACTGCGTCAACAAGGTCTCTCCCAGACACCGATTTCAAAGCAGACTGGCTTTCAAGATGTGGTGTTTAGTGGCCTAAATCTTTCATGCACACAGACGTCAAACCTTAAAAATGATTATGAGGTTATGTTAGTCTAGAAAATCTGAGCCTAATTAAAATTTTAACTAGTTTGCTCTAAAGATAACAATAAATATGCAATTGATTCTATTATCTATGCTGAGCTATTCTAAAAGTATTATGCTCGAACTAGATAAAAGTTGACTAGAGTCTTATTTGCTGCTCTAATGTTAAACAACATCAACACTATCACAAACTACATCTCTGAGGACAGAACAAACATTAAAAGCAGGATGTAGCAAGCAGAAAGAACTGCTTTTTCACTAAATCATTTGCTTTTTTCAGGGAGCGAGGGCCAGATGATTTTCTTTTTAATAACAAGTGTGTCGTTTGCTTCTCCCGCTGTGATTGACAGTCAGTGACCTCAACCAAAGAGTCCCAGAGAGAAAGAACGAGAGAGCACATCTTTCTCTCACCCTTTCCTATCATGAAATATTCACACTAACAGGCTAACAGGATGGATACGATTAATTATGTTCACAGTCCCTGCAGATACAGGTGCTGTCTGTAGAAAAGGTCAATTTGCCTGTCTTCCCACAAACTGAGAAGGGATTTTGTGTGAAACCCTTTCAGATTGTTTGAACTTGAGGAAGAGTGTTGGAGTGTTGTTTTAGATTGTTTGGGAGAAAACTATATAATCAGCTTTGTTAAAGTCTGTGTTCAAGAGATAATTGATACAAAAACCAAAATATATTTATTAACCCACAAACTCATTCCAAACTTATACTACCTTGCTTCTCAATTTGGTAACCATAAAAACCTGAAAATTACCTCAACATAGTCAAAAGTTTTCAATTAACACGTCAATCAACAAGACTTCAGTTGAACTACTTTTGAATTAAAATACATCATAAAGAATGTCTTGTTACTGTAATATGGTGTGCTGGGAAGCAGTTATGGATCTAGGCAGTATTGATGAAATGCTATTTTTCTCTCAATAGCAGCAAACTGTTAACATTTGAAGTCACCAAAACATACCTGCTTCTAGACCAGTGATGCCTTGTTGCTATTTTAATTGTTCACTTTGATTGGCTGCAAGTTTTTCTTCCTGCGGAGTTGGATCAAAACAAAAATTGCATACTCTTCCTTGAATTTGCAGAAGATTAAGTAAATTCACTGTAAAATCACAGTCCCCAAATGTCATTATCATTTCCTGCCAAACATGTTTGGCTCCACTCCAGAAGGTGTTTCACATAAATGCCTAAATATATTTTACACTGCCATTAAGGACTTCAGCAAACGTAGTGGCTCTTGATCGGATATCTGAAAGCTCAGAAGAGTCCTTCTTGTCATTCAAGTCATATAATCCTTGTTACCCATTTGCAGGGTAATCTTTACAGCTAGTTTGACAAACTTGTGGTAATAAAAATGTCTAAATTAACCCTAATGTGATGGGCTGCAAATTGGAATTGCTAAATTTTAAGCCAGTCTAACCCTCATCTAACCTGCCAGTAAAACTTGAATTAATTACATTTTTGTCCTCATATATTGTACCAATCAGATGTATTCTATGGCAGATTAATATGGAATAAAATGCATTTGAAAATTGGTTTCAAAGCTTATATTTTAAATTGTACACTAAACATACCAGCCATATACAGTACATTAAGTGCATTGAATGTACTTTAAGTCCTGCCACATTAGCATATAAAAGTATACTAAATACACTTAACATTTAGCTTTCGTACTATTTAGTTACAATGAAAACATATTTAGCACAAAAAATTGTATGCTTCAAGCACTTGAAACATAAAGATGATCAGAGTAGCTTTAAGAACACATAACTATGTTACATTTAATTCCAAATCAACTTGCATTTTAATTCTTGCTTTCCTGGAATACAAATGGACAAACTTGACGTTTTAATAAACAGTTTTAAGATTTTTTCCTTGACCAGCTAGCCTTTCTTCAGAAACGACAGACAGGAAGTGAAGTGGGAGAAAGAGAGAGGTTGACACGGGAACAAGCTCAAGGTTCAAAAGCAAATCATCGGATACACAAGTGCACTTTTCATGTCCTGTTTGCTATACCACTATAACCACAAACAGGACCAATTGTAATGTTTTTCAACAGTAATACGATATTTTGAAGGAGATTTGTAAGAAAGAGTGGGTGAGTAAATGATGAAATCGTATTAAATTGAGTGAACCTTCCCAATGCAAATGTTGTTTTTCCCTAACTTTCACATCAACAAGCAATTGCATGCTAAAAATTATTCGAGTGGCTATAGACGGTATCTATCTCTCTCTCACTCTCTTTCTTTGGTTAATATCAGTTTATCTGTTATCCTTTCTCTCTGTCTCTGTCACTCTCTGTACTCTGTCATGTTCTGGACACATTTATGTGTTTGGAACGTCGTGTATTCGTGTCTGTTTCTGTGTCATTTCGTGGTGATGTTTAACTGTTTGTGATCGTGCCGTTGGCTGTCGTGCCTGTTTACGTCGATGGCTAGGTTATCCGTCCAGGCGAGCCATGCTGCAGCAGTTACATGGAGTCAGTATGTACTCTCATGATGAGCATCACATCACCACCTACAACTGGAGCGAGAGAGGTAAGAAAGGGGCCTTTTGAGGGTCACTAGGACTTCTCAGCGTGTAGCGTCCCGTCTCGCTCCGTTCTGTCCTGTTGCTCATAGTTGCTTGGTCAGATCCCCTCTCTTGTCACGTCCAGTGAGTCTTGCTCTTCATTTTCAGGTTTGGATTCACAACAAAGCTGGTATAGCGGTTAGATTTGATACAATTGTCTGTTTTGTGTTGCACACATGTAGTGTTGTCAGCTTTTAGATGTCTGTCTACTACATGCACTGTGATTATTCCGAGACACAGTTTAAATCTAGTCCTGGACTTTCTGTGACTTGCAGTAAACTATGTTGTTAAGTCCAAGACAAGGCTTAACCTGAATCAAGGACGTTATCGTTTTATGTTGTTGTTTAGGAATCTCAGGAAGATTTGGATATGATCGGTGGTTTCTGTTATTCAATGTTGAGGTGAATGTTGTGATGAGATTTTAAAATATTAATTTTTTTATTGTTGTTGCAATTATTGCCGCTCATGGGTCATTGCTGAATATGCTAGTATATTAATAATTTCGCTCGTTTGTTTTTTCCTAGAAATTTAAATCACTAAAATCCCACCTGATTGATTAATTTGAATCTTTTATCGAATTTAATAACTCTTTTATAACTCTTTTTTTGGAAACCATTCATCGCACTGTGTTACTTCCAGTCATTATGTGACTAATTGCTCCTGCTATGCCACTGAGTTTTGTAAATTACTAACATTGTAATTTATCTGACATAAATGGAACAATTTCGGATTAGGTCTTGACATGAAGCTTTATAAAAACTAACTTAGTTCCTTATGATGGATTTCAGTTTTGCAAACACAATCATGTTCTTTTGGAAAACTGAGATTTGAAATGAAAAATATCATTCAAATTTAATATACACATTAATGCTCTCTACAAGACATCGGAGAATTCATCAGCTAAGATATTGAAATACATGGCAAAATGACTGACAGTTGTAATAACCTAATCCTGTAGCGTACATTTATATTGAAAATGTAACTCGTTTAACAAGAATTCCATCATTTAATGTAAAGACTGTTCGTATGTCTAAAACTAGATTTTCTCAAGTTGTTTTATCAGATGCTGTACCATACATTCAAATTTTAGCATGTTTTTTTTTCTTAAAAGAGAACTCCCTTCTTTCTTCCAGAGCCAGCTCAAATTACTGGAATGTTGTTGTTTTTCAAGCTTCGATGAACTCTCTTTTAAAGAATTGTTTATTAACAATTTCTCTCTTAATTTCTCTTTTTCTCGTATACATTAAATTGAAAATCTTATTGAGTTAAATTGTTCCATGTATTATTGCTTGTTCTATAATTTGAGAGTATTGTGATTTTTTTTTATTAGCTTGTATGTATATTGCTTTTCCATAAAAATAGCTTTTGTTGCAGACATGACAGAAAACATGCCTAGCTATGTAAATTAACCCTTTATAGTATTACTTCAACTTTGATTTAAAGATGAAAAGACACGTTAAAAAGTTATCCTATACAACCTAGGAGAGGTTTTCTCTCCGGGCTTAACATAAAGAGTATGCAGTGCATTTGAACCTGGAACATGTTCAAGGTCAAAAGTAGGAGGAAGTCAGTGAATGTGTTTGATAAGGTGTGAGTGTGATCCTTGTGTGCTCCTGTGTGTTTGGAACAAGTGACGCATCTGATCTTGAGAACAAAATATAAGTTTTGGGAACCCTGTTTTCTACTTGCAACATGTATTGTTTTCATTTTTATATGGCATGTTAAAACAGAGATGGTTCTCTTTCACAGTCAGAAAATTAGCTTTCTTTGAACTGAGAAAAGCTGCTTCGAACTATTTGCATATTTACATTTATCTTTGCTCTCCTTTTGTTTTTTTTATCTTTTACTCTCTCTGTGATCCGTTTCTATCTTTCTTGACATTTTTCTCTCTTTCTCTTTTCTCTCTCAGAGAGTCGAGAAAATTCATTCAGCCGTTCCAGAAGCTCTAGTGTTTCCAGCATAGACAGGGAGACTAAAGAAGCAGTAACCACCCTGCAGTTTGGAGAGTCATACGGCCGAAAGTCTGATGCCCTGCCGACACCGTGTCTGTGGGTGGGCACGAGTCTGGGCCTGGTCCTCATCATCCCAATGTCAATTCCAACAGATGAACAGGAGAGGCATGAAGAACCTGTTACTGTAGCCCCAACTGGTATCTCATGATTTCTTTCTGACCTACACCCTGAATAGAAGTTTTACACTGTAAATAAAATCAGTAAAAGTACAGGAAGAAGGCTCTGTTAATTCCGTTAATTAATGGAGTTTGTTATTTTTCATGATTTACTGTGCAGGGTTTTGTATCTGTATTTTGAAACTTTTATGGCAGAGTTATGTTGAATGACTGAATATTTCTGAATCCAATTCCATGTACACAAACTCCATGATTGTTTTTTCACCATTTTTCTCCCTTTCTCAGGAACGGTGTTGATGCTTAAAGGTTCTGTCCTACGGTTTGGTTTTCTGGACTGTGGAGGCGCTCTTATAAACAGTCCTTATGAGGTGTGGCGTGACCAGCATGCACCAGATGACCCAGATCGACCACGCAAATGCAAATTGGTCAACTTTTCACCATCTTCTTCTCAAGAGGCCTGTGGAGATGGTCACTTAGCGGTGGTGTGTTCAGAAAGGCAGGCCAAGGTCTTCCTCATGCCCTCTCAGGCTTGTCTCTACGTACACAACATCACAGAGTCGTCTTTCGTGCTGCGGGCTGACTTGGTGTCTGTTTGCAACAGCGTTTGTCTGGCCTGCTTCTGTGCCAATGGACACGTCATGATTTTGAGGTTTGATTTCAGATTTTTGGGGGAATTTCAGCTGGTTGAGTTCAAGGGAGTCTTGAATTGATAAGTGACGTTGAATATTAATCCATTAATTAACATAAACCTTCTGTGATCCAACTACAGAACAAGTAAATGTAATATTTCAAATGACCATAAATACCTAAATGATCCCATAATAGCGATCAAAATAGTATAAACAACTTTTTTGCGTAAATACTATTCAAACACTTACATGATATAATTTGCGGATACTGCTGTCATGCATTCCTCATAAAATTATATATTGCATACTTACATATATACACTAAATTAACTTAACTTAATTGTTACGTTGGCATCTGATGTCTCCTATAAAAAAACAGTTTACTAATCTACAAAGCAGATTCTTTGATACACTCTCAAAACTTAAAAAAAAACTAGACAAAGTATGGGGTATGGGTGGAGTTTTAGATTCTGTCCTATTTGCAGAAAAATAATTATGTTATAAATGTCTTTAAAAAAAATAATTCTGGAGATTTCTAAGCTTCTTATATTGTTTTACAGCCTTCCCAGTTTACGGCCTCTGCTGGACGTGAGCTACCTGCCATTAACAGACATGCGCATTGCTCGAACATTCTGCTTCACCAACGGAGGGCAGGCGCTGTATCTCTGCTCCCCCACAGAGATACAGAGAATCACTTACAGCCAAGAGATGTGTGACAACCTACAGGTGGCTTTGCCCATCTCTCTCTCTCTCTCTCTCTCCCCCTCCCTTCACTCTCTCCCTCTCCCTTCACTCTCTCCCTCCCTTCACTCTCTCCCTCTCTCTCTCTCTCTCTCTCTCTCCCCCCCACCTCTCTCTCTCTCTCTCTCTCTCTCTCTCTCTCTCTCTCTTCTGGTGTGTGTGTGTGTATGTGTGCATGCTGATGGTGGTTATTGAAGTGAAATGTCATGCATGTCATGGATGCTTTGAGCTCTGCTGAGCTGAGCCCTACTGCAACTCGGCTGTAATTTCTGCCACACAGATTGTCATTCTGTCCGTTCTATCTCCATGGATGAAAATAACATCATGCCTTGCAATACATTCTATTTTTGGATAGTGCGGTGTGCACAGTGTACACAGCATGCTAATGTTCTGATGGTTTGCCAAACACTGTGCACAAGGCTGTGTGTTTTCATCAAAACAATTAGAACCTATAATAACAATTGTATGATTTTAAAACAATTTAGATTTTATATACAGCTCTGGGCTTTTTTTACATGAATATTATGGTGCGTTATTTTTTTGTAAAACAGTGACATTATGCCTCCCAAATTTAAAACATACCGATTGTTATTTTTAGTGTGTGTTAAAGGGATTTGCAAGTCATTAAAATAACCAAAGATCATGCTATGTTTGCAGATCTCAAATGAAACATACGATGGCTGAGAGATGCAATACACATTTACATGATCTGAAACACTCACAAGTTACAAAACAAATTGACATTTTAGAAAACACATTTACAAGTTACTAAGCACTTTAACATTTCCGAAAATAACCTTGCATGTTATAAAACCAATGTACAAATTGCAAATCAATTTTCAGAATATTTTGCTTGATATTCTGGATATCAAGCAAAAAACTCATTCATCTTTTTGATGTTGACAGTCCAGGAGTAAATTGTCAGGGCCCCTTTTCCCAGAGCTGTATAAGTGTTGCTATAAAAAGGTCTGTACTTGTTTGATGGTAAGCCAGCCATCAGCCTTACGTTACTATTGTAATCTTTTTTTTTTTTTGCTGAATCAGCACTATAATTTATGATGAAAGTCTCTTGGTCAGCACAATATAGAGGGATATGCCAGAACATTTACTGTGCAAGGAAGTGTAAAATAAAACTATACATCAAAGCATCAGAAGCTGAAATTTGTTTATTGCCACTTTGTATACATTACATTACCATTGAATCATTTTATGTCTACTTTCTTAAAAAAAACTAAACAAACAAAAAAACAACAACTTGCATTTAAAGTGTCTATATAGATTTCAATTCTTGTTTCTGGATCTCACTGCACAAAATCACAAAACCACCTCTAGTGCAATATTTTTGTAAAATTGAATTTTTACTTACATTTTAAATCAATATCTTGAGATTTTGATATTATGCTTCTCTGTTTGGAGATGGCCATACCTTGAAGATTACCTTACCGCTGATGTACCCTCTACTCTTATTTTGGTAAAATCTTGTAGTAAAAACATGCTTCAGATGAATTAGACAATCTAATTTCCTTTCAAGAGTCCACACTGTTCACTGCACCCTGTTCAACCAATGTGAGCAGGAATCAAAAGTTCAAAAGAATGAAAAGATATCTACTTTATTTCTGATTTAACAGTTAAGAACTTAATACATACTGATTGTAGTGTAAAACCTATAATTTTTTAAAAACATTTGCTGGTCAGTATCCTATTAGGATACTAGAAGTTTATTTCAAATAAACACCATAAATAAAGTTAATAAAGATAGACTTTGAAGGAAACACTAAAGATAGGATGGGGTTAATTTTGGGATATGAAAAGTGGATCTGTACTGACATCTGCTGGTGGGTTGTTGAGCTGGCCAACTCTTTTTATTAAAGTATTTGAGATATGAAAAATATTAAAACTGTTTCCTTGTTTACAGGAGATGTTAGGAGAGCTCTTTACACCCATCGAGACCCCTGAGGCTCAAAACCGTGGCTTTCTCAAGGGCTTCTTTAGTGGTAATGCCCAAAACTTCGACAGAGAGGAGTTATGTGAGTATTCAAATTTCTGACTGGGTGTTAAAGTCAAAGTTAAAGTGGTGTTAAAGTGGAATAGTTTTTTTTTTTTTACTTTTTACTGTGGTTTGTGTTTTTTTACCTCATTAAAATGGCTTGATTCTCCAAGGCACAGTCTAATGTGAGAAAGATGAGCAAAAACAGTTTGCTAAAGGGTTAGCTGTTACCTTTAGTCATTAACGTACATCTTGTGAGCCATGATTATCAATTAAAGGTCAAATGCTATTAGTTTCAATTGCTAATGCATCATATTTGTTTATTGGATAAGTGTTGGGCCCATTTTTAGATTCTCTGATCAAGAATCCATGTGCCCAAAACTCCTGCCGACTTTAGTAATTCCCTTTTTATTAAATTCTTTGTCAATTTAAAAAAAAAACATTTTAAACAATAAAATAATTTACACTAAATAACACTTAGATAAATACAAAAAGGTGAAGCATTTGTTTAAAGGAAACAGGATCAAAATGTTTTTTTTTTTTTTGGCTCTTCAGTTGGAGAGGCAGCAGCTGGGAAGGCATCCCGGAGTTTGGCGCAACACATTCCAGGACAGAGTGGTATGGAAGGCATGAAGGCAGCAGCAGGTGGGGTGGTAGGAGAATTAGCCCGAGCTCGCATCGCCCTGGATGAGAGAGGACAAAGGCTGGGTGAGCTGGAGGAGCGAACCGCCCTGATGATGGCCAGCGCTGACACATTCTCTAAACATGCTCATGAGGTGAGTAGCAAAGCCATAACATGATTTAATATTTTAACCCAAAATATTCAAGGCTCTTCATTTTCACATTTTCCTCAACAGCTGATGCTGAAATGCAAAGATAAGAAATGGTATCAGTTTTAGAAGTGTCTCCTGTAAGGGTGCTCTTCAGTCTTGTGCCACAAGAGGGCGATTGTCTGCTTCTGGGACTTTCACTCTTTAAAGAGAGAGAGAGAGGTGGCGAGTGAGACAGATGGACCAAGATGGACTCAAGGGCTGTTCTGAATCTCTTCTGTCAGTGTACAGGATGTGTCAAAAAGGCAGACAAAAGTATGGTGGATGTTTACCATTAGTATTTAAAAGGGACTCCACGCCCATATTGTAAATCAGAAACCATTTTCATTTCTGTACAGGAGTTGATTGAAGTCTTCTTTGAAGATCGTTACAATATCAACAAAAGTGCATGAAACAAAATGGATGACCTATAAAAACTGCCATACTAAAATCAGCATGTTAGTCTACAACAAAAGGGAACTACAAGATATTAACAAATTTTATTTAATAATCAAAATCAATAAAGACAAATACATTATATTTTTGGAAATAGCAAATATATATATGAACTAAAACATATTCCTGCATTGCTATAAGGCCAAATGTATTTAATGACAACATACTGTTTCTTTCGATGATGTATATTTTACGTATATTTACCTCTATGTCTTACCACGTTCAAAGCTGATTTATCGAGTTGTGTCATTCTGAGACAAACAAATGTATTCCATTTGCTTTGCTGCTATCTCACATAACCAACATTCTGTAATCTTTCACTCCAGGAACTATATGAAATGACATGGTTTAGATGTTTGAGAAGTGCAACGCTTTTGGTGCCGTGTGACAAGTACATGTCTGTAAGGTCTATTTGAGTGTTTTCTCCAATGAAATACTCAACGTGCCATATTCTACCTGGGTGAAGTATGTTTTACTTTTAACAAGCGATGAATTAGCTCATCTGACGTGACATTCTGGGCTCTCATTCTGTGTAGATAAGACAAGCCAGCCAGCCAGTTGACTATTTGCGTGTAACTGTGAAAACAAGGTTTGAATTGATTTCAAACTCAACATAATAGATTTTTTCTTTCAAATATCAATAACAAATAGCCTGCTATTTTGTTTATGGGTTGCCTTGTGAAGATTTCTTGTACCTCACTGAGGAAGCAGTGATGACCTCTGTTTTCTCTGCCAAGTTTGACTGTAGACCCTTTTGTGCGAGGATATCCTAGGAATTCCAGCAAATTGGTTTTAGCCTTTTTCCCATTTAAAACTGCTGTAGTGTTAGAAAATTGTTGGTTCCTGTCTTCTGGTTGTCAATTGCCAGTGGAAATGGTTGTTTAGACCAGTTTCGTGGTCTGTGCTGATGAATATTCATGTTCTTTGAATATGTGTCTGGAATGATGAAACCCACTGCTAAATCGCAACTAAATCAGTGTTGTCTGAGCTAAATCTTCCTGAATCGTGTTTGAAACTAATGCTGTGTTTGTATGATTTGTCCTCTGAAGACCTCCAGCTTTCCAGTGCTTTACTGTAACAATCTCAGCATATCATCCATAGCCCATGCCTCAGGCCCCCTTTGGCTTTGTAAATACAAGCTGCTACTTTGTAATGTAATAATTGTGCATTGAAGTACAACTCCAGTCTCACACCTTTATGATCATTAGTCAGACTCTGGCTTTTACGCAATATTCCTTTTTTCTTGTGTTTGTTGAAAAAATAGCTCATCATTAAGGAAACATCAGGCATGTGTGGAGACTTGAACTCAAAAAGACACACAAGATGTCAAAACCATTGAAAGATCTCTGTGGAAGTTTTTCTTTTGTTTTTCATCATTTGTTCAAATGATGATGTTGAAATAAGTAATAACCGACTCTCAGAGACAGGGTGTTTTGTTTGTATGTTCTCAGTTTTTCTATGAAAATGTACAGCTCCACCTGAATGAGAGCAACATGGTCATCGATCTAAATTCTGTGATTTGGATATTCATTTGTGAATGTCGTACCTGTTTAAAGATGGTACCGTGTCTGATATTCTGACTGAAGTTCTGTAGGTCTAAGTGTAGTTTCCTCCTCCCCCAGTACCTGGTCCTCTGATACCTTCAGAGAAGGCAGCAATGTCGGTCTTGTTTAAATGGATAATGCCACCTTTCATTCTTCTTGATATTCTAGTAGTACTATAGAGATTATTGAAAATAACATGGAAAATATGTTGATGCAAATTAAATTGAAATAAACATTGATGTACGACATCATACAACTCCTCTGTTTTTATATGCAGTGTCAACTAATAAACTTGAATTCGTACATGAATTCTTTTGCAATTCAGTAACCCAATTCTGTGGGTTACAATACAGTTCAGTCAATGTACACAAATACTCAAGTAGCATTACTTCGGTAAAAATGACCTCAAGTCAAATAAAAGAACCTGCCAAAAAAAGCTACCCAAGCAATCATAAGTTGTTGATGTAAAAATGTATACAGCATATATTTTTTTTACAGTAGCGGCAAGGTTTTTTTCCCCTCAATAATTATTGCTGCTGTCTCAGATTGTCAGAGGAGTTAGTAATGCATATTAAACTTAAATTTAAATAATATTGGTCACCAAGTATATGAAACAGCTTGATATGTTTTCAGTCTGACATTTGATTTTAGTGTTCTATGTGATCATAAAATTTTGATTGAATGGAATTAGATGAATAAATATAGGTCTTACCTAAACATCATTGCAGCTTTGATTTTTACTGCTTTTGATGCAGAATATAGTTGGTGCATTTTTTACTGGTCTGAAAAAAAATTATTTAGAGAGCAGTAAAATTTAGATTCCTGTTTTTTTTCTTCTTTTTTCATTGAGTGATTAATATTTTTATGTCAATATTTACTCAAGTATTGTTAAAGCATAGAGAAGTAGTTTACTTAAATTAAAATCTACTCAAGGAAAATAAAATTACCAACCCATTCAAAAAAAGTCCATGAAAAAACTACTCAATTACAGTAGTGTGAGTAAATGTTAGTATTTACTTTCCACCTCAGAATTGAGTGACCATACACAGACTGTGTGTATTTATAAGCCTTATTTGTTAATTTGACATATACTTGCGTTATAGTCTTTTGGTGATTTACTGCATTTGAATCATTGATTCAAATTAATATTAAAGTCCTGCATAAATGCTAATAGGGGTCAAACAACAAATCTTCTTACACTGATTGTTTACCTTCTTGTCGTGCAAAAAAAAAGTGTATCCATCAGACCAAAAACATATACCTATCAATTAAGGATTGTAATGCTAATGAAATAACTAAAACACTTTTTAAATAGATAAATATAGAATTACGTTAAATAATATGTTTATTTTTTAGTAATTGTAACTTATTATTTGTGTATACCTGAGTCTCTGTGCTGCTTTTATATAACAATGAAAATGGAAAAAACGACATAATCCAATGAACAATTCTAATTTAGACTACTTAAATTAGCTAGCATACAGAAATAGAAAAATCTAAAAATGAATGCAACATGCAACAATAAAAAATATAACGAGAAATTAATAATCACAGATTTTATAAATTGTGTTTTGTTGGTTGACTAGTTATTTTATAGCTGTTCACTTTTATTGTTTTATTGTTATTCAACGTTATTCACTTGTTTTCCATGCGGAAAAAGAGTAAGCATTTCGGTCACCTCAATACAGATGTGCTCGAAAGCCACCGTCTCCAATTAAACTGTGAGGGTCTTTCTTCTTCCTATCAGACAGCCAATCAATATACAGTAAGTTATGACGTAATCACGCACAACTCGCGAACGACCAATCAGTGTTTTCGCAGAGGGTTTTCTCACAAGCGTTTGGGTGGATGAGGTTGCAATCCGAACTGAATGGTTTCGGTGAAAACAGTATTTATGTTTAGAACAATGTTTACGTAGCGTAGTAATGAATGCTTAATTCACTTAAAGTCGTCCTCCTGGTTGAACATGCGAAGAAAACTTTTGCTGTTGTTGATTCCTTGCGTAATTTTCATGACGAGGAGATCAGAGGCAGCGGCGGAGGTGGAGGTGGATGTGGTCAGCGCGAGCAGTTCTCTGGTCTGGGGTCCAGGGCTAGAGAGCAACGTGGTCCTTCCTGCTCGGTTCTTCTTCATACAGACAGTCGACAGCACCGGGAACAAGTGAGTGATGGAGGAGTGTAACGGGATGTGTGGTGTGGTCTATTTATCAGCAATATTTAATGAATTTAATTAGCACTTTTAGCACATTTTATATTACACACTAAACTAGTTTATTAAAAATGTATTCATCTGATATCACATCCTCAAAAGTAACACGCCTTGACATTCTTCTATTTAGGAGTAAACTTGGAATTTCAACCTACAGAAATATGTGGTTATTTTTTGCAGCAATGTTATTTATGTGAATATTGAGCTAGCTCAATGTGCAAAAATGGCTTGCATGTCATGCAAGTAATGCATTGATCTGCAAATGCCTGTCTGAGTCCACAGTGTGTCCTGCAAAGTGCTCTCTTTTGCAGCCAGATGTCTTCCTAAGTTTTTTTTTTAGTTGAATGTTTCTCAAAATGGTCAATTTGCATCATCTGTGGGTGAAAACCACCAAAATATAATATACTCAAACTCATGAAGTGAAGCAAATAAATAAATGAATAAAATTGTAGTAAAACAAGACCTTGTTATGAAGCTTACCTGATTGGTAACTAAGCTATTGCAAGTTTGCTAAGTAAAAAAAGGCATGACATGTATCCTTATTATATCAAATAATATCACTTTTCAGGTATTTGTACATTTTGTAAGGTATGTATTGATTGTATGTATAGATTTGTATGATTTTTATTTCAGCGAGATGCCCTTAGAGTTCAATGATCGTCTTTTTATAGCTTATTTCAAATCAACTTGGAATGTGTTTACATGCGTTTACAAGTGAATAGATTTTTTTTGGTAGTAATGTTTGACAATTGTAGGATTTGTTAATGCATCGAGACAAATCAAGTTAAAGTAAAATACACGTTTACCGATCAAGGCACAGATGTGTAGCTTGAGATGTATTTAACCACATCTCAACACATATGTAAATAACATTGCTACATTATAACCCCATAACAAATAAAAAAAAAACAAATTCCTTACATATTCAGTTTTCAACTATGAATGCAACAATATTTAACATTGCAACAATGTTATACTTAAAAAATAATAAGTGAAGCACTCAATTAAAACTAAATATTGCCTGCATCAAAAGTATTTCACTTGCATATATGCACAATTTTCTTTCCATCATTATTTAGCTCATGGTAAATCAAGTCAAGTTTTTTCCCCTTTTTTTGGAAGAATGTATCAACTAAAGTACTCTTAATCTTTTTTTTATTCATGTAGTGTAGTGTGCTGTAGTTACTTCTAAGTGCTTCTTAACGACAAATTTGTTGTAATAGGCAATTTTCATAAAATAGTACCAGCCTTTTATGTCTTCTTGTCTGAGTCCTTTTTCCATTGTTGAACATATTGTCTTCTATTAGAAAGAAAACTATTTTTAACTACAAAAAGCACAGCTAGATTTCAAGAAGAATGCTTTGATGTTGTATCAAAATTTCGGAATAACATTTCAGGCGTTCACACTAAGGCATCAGCTTACTTGTATTATGGTGTGAATGAAAGACTATAGTTTAATCCTCTTCTTCAGTTTCACGACGTCTCCTGGGGAGAATACATTCAAAGTGAAGATAACGTCTCCAACAGACCCTTATGCCAGAATTTGGATCCAGATTTTAGACCGGAATGATGGTTCCTTTCTGGTGAGGTACAGAATGTATTCCAGTTACACAGACCTGCTTATTGAAGTTCTACTCGAGGACGAGCGCGTGGGGAAATCCCCATATGTCCTCAAAGGTTAGAAATATAACATACTCTGTCATTATTCAGACATGAAACTTTTTGGGAATTGATGCCAACACTTTTTTTTTTTTAAACCAGGTGCAGTTTACCATGAATTATGTGACTGTCCAGAGCAGGATGGTGGATTGTGGGAGAGGAACATGCACTGTCCAGCATCTTTCACTCAAATAGAGAAGGATTTATCCATCTTTCCCCTTGTCGATCCAGACCATAACGCCCATGAGATCATTCAACGCTTCGGAAAACAAAACAGTTTGTGCCACTACACCATCAAAAATAACCAGGTGCACATACAGAATGCTTCCATGTAAACTTATAAAGAGATAACTCACCCCAAAAATGAGAGTTTATTCGTTAATCATATACCCCATATCATATGTCTCGGTTATGCAGAAGACAAGGAGATTATGGTGTGGATTTGCAATTAGAAAGTGTTCTTGTCATGGTTATAAGTTTGTATCTAACTCCTGATCATATTTGATGTTTTTTTTACATTTTTTATAATGTTTAAGGCATGAAAATCCACGTGGTGCAAGTCAGTAACAAGCCCACAGGATTATATCCAAAATATCTAACAATTTGTTGAGAGGAAGAATGAATCCATAAAAAATATCACACGACATGGGGTTTGGTGATTCAGGACCAAATTTTCATTTTTAGGGGTGGAGTATATCTTTCAGAATAAATAATACGTCATATTTTGTACAAAAATTATGATTTTGTTTCATCGTGTCATATGCTTTAACTGAAGGTTTATATTAAAACTCACGGAGAACACGTTGGTTTCAGGATGTTTATGGATGCCTTTCTTCTGTCTATTACACGTAAAGTGAGTATGTTTTGAGAAATCTTAAACACATCACTTATTAGTTTTTTTTCATGCTTATTTTTGTTTCATAACCACTAGATGGCACTGTAACAGAAGATTAGTAGGTTTGAAGCTTCCAAAAAGAGATCCTGCTTTTTAATCACTGACGCAATGTTGATCTGAAAGCCAGTTTTTTTTTCAGTCCAGCAAAAATATGCTACAATTCTCATCAGAAATAAAGTGGTGCAATTATCTGGATTCACCTACATTACACAATTGACAAAACGGTTAATTTCATTTTCAAAATCCTCACTCGTAAAGAAAAACTGCAAAACTTATTTTCAAAATACAATAATAAACTAACACAATAAAACACTGCAATCATGTTTCAAAAGCAAATATTTTTTTTAACTCTAATACATGTTTTCTTCCAACAGCAACATTTGGTCAATCATTACAAAAAAAACACTCTCATCAGCTGAAATTACATTATTTTATGAGTTTTATAGTTTGGTCGGAAATACTCAAGAAAAGCACCTCTAATACGATCCAGTCAGAATTTATTCTGTGTGATCTGCGTAACTGCAATTGTAATTCTAACGTTAGCAGCTTAGATTCTTAGCTGTATTGTTATCAACTTTTGACCCCAAAGTGTTTACTTCTGCAAAAAACAAGTACAGAGGATAGCATCCTGTTTTGAGAGAGACAAAAGGTTATTTTCAACTTGAAATTGCCAGTAAAAAGTGGTCTTATCTTGGCACCAATAGCACATATGCAAAATGAAAGTTTTGAATTCCTTCTATTGAGTTCACTGCTTTTCCGTCGTGCTAGGTTCGTTTCCCACAGACTCAAGATACCCTTTAAATTCCATCTATTTCTTTAATGATCACAACACAAACATTACCAGGTTATGCTATTTTTTAAACAATATTACATTATTCTTTTAGCACAATGTTCTTTTCATATTCGTTTGTAATTTACCAGACCTGAGTGTTTGTTAAAAACATCAGAAACACCGAAAGTCTTACATTTGAATTTCTTCTCTGCGAGAACCTATTAAAAGTGAAAATGTTGAGTGTTTGGATTGAAAAAAATCAATACGTGTCTGTGATCAGGTGAAAGTTCCAGACATTGAGTTTTTTGTGAACTTGGGTGACTGGCCCCTGGAGAAGAGGCGTGCCTCTGAGAAGCCCAGTCCGATCTTTTCATGGTGTGGGTCCAATGGCACACAAGACATTGTCATGCCGACCTATGACCTCACCGAGTCTGTCCTGGAGACCATGGGAAGGTGAGAAGCTGTAATGCAATTCTTCAGATGCAGTTAACTTATAACAGTTTTTATGGAACTTATAAAACTTTTATGGATTCTTAATGAACTATGGATTTACTGTCTATGTGTAAGTAGAGAAGAATTTGGTTATTTTAAAGTGTTTTGAATGACATTTTTTTGTGTATAGATAAATTGGTCTCTAAATATGTACAATCAACTTAGTTTTCAAAAAACTAAACTTCACTTTTTTAGGTGATGTAATTAACCTCAGCATGTGTTGCTTTTCTCTCACATGCACTCTTGTGGTCTAGGCCCTACCTTAGATTCCCTGTAAACAATATTTTATTTTTGTTTTAATGAACAGTCTTGATGCAAAAAGTTCAAATTATCTAAAATGAATCATGATTTAATCTGTGCTGATTACAAGTAGTACATCTTATTCTTTTCATTGGCTATTGCAATATTTGATGTAATGATACACTGTTAGAAATCTTGCACTTACAAAGTATTTCATTACCATATGCCTCACTAGCACAGCTAAAAGAAATTTTGCTTAAGCTACAAATTGTTTTTTATACTCATATAAACAGAACCAATAAAAATTTTGTGGTTTTTAACTGTAGTTTAATTTTGATGTAACTCCTAATGAATTTCAAAGTATCTTCAAAATACAACAGTGGTTACAGAAACTGTTATACTTGCCGAGTTAAATGTATTATTTTGTCTTTATGTATGTAATTGTTCAATGCGCAATTTACTGAAATTATGTACAATTTACATATTTAAATATTTTATTATATTAACTGAAGCGTTGTTTTAATATTATTGGATTTTTAAGTCTTCTGAAGCTTGAGTTTTTCTTTATTTTATCTCACTTTAAATGTCAGTGGTAGAGGAAGGCACCAAATAGTTCACTATCATATTTTTTGTGCTGTTTACCTTCAAAGGAAACAACTTACAAAGATATATAAAAGAAATGAATGAAATTGCAGAAAATGTCACAAATCTGAAAGCGGACATACATTTTCAGCTGTTATTTTCTGTGATGATCTGGGATCATTTGTTACTCATGAGACTCTGAGACTCTTTTTCATGTTTCAGACATTAAATTAGAAATAGTTCAACATAATACGATGTTGTTCTGAGTGACCTCATCCATCGAATGTTGGAACTTAACTTTGTTTTTATTATTTTAAAGGACCAATCATTGTTTGTGTTTTTGATCGAGAAATTAGAATTAGGTCTGCCACAATAACCTGAATATGTGTAATTGCTTCAAACTGTGACTTTGGGAAGCATCAAATTCATAATTTTTGATACTTGTCATCTGTTTCTCCTGGTAGAGTGAGTCTGGACATGATGTCTGTTCAGGGACATACAGGTCCAGCTTGGAACCAGAAGATAAGCAAAGCATTCTGGAGAGGGCGAGACAGCAGGAAAGATCGCCTGGAGCTGGTTAAACTAGCGCGAGCAAACCCTTCCATAATTGATGCTGCCTTTACCAACTTCTTCTTTTTCAAGCATGAAGAGAGCCTTTATGGACCCATTGTTAAACATGTGTCCTTTTTTGACTTTTTTAAGGTGAGTGGTACAATACTTTGAATATCATTTGTTCACTTTCAGTAACCACGTGAGATGATGTTTTATTGGTTACATTGATTATGTTGGTACAAAATCATAAATGCTTTTAAAAGTCACATGAAATCAGGGTTTATTGAACAGCCATCATCAGCCAGCCAAGAATCCATGTCTGAGCTGTGTCTGTGAGACTCACCTAATATGCTTATTTGGTAGTAGGCTTTCGAGCCTATACAGCTTGGAGTAAGACAACATGCATAATGAGGATGATGTGGTCAAAATACTCATTTGCCTAATAATTCTGCACACAGATTATATATATATATATATAATATATATATAATCTTACATATATATATAATCTTATATATAATAATATATAATAAAGTATATTAACTTAATAAAGATTATATATATATATAATCTTATATATATATACATACACCCCTGTGACATATATACATACATCACACTGGGAGAGTGGACATAATCCTCCGAGTCATATTTGATCTGATCTCGACAGAGAATCACAGATGGATTAAGTAATTGAGTGTTTGAGTGTTACAGGACAGAAGACCTAAACCTCAAGCATCTAGCAGCGACCAAACACCCTAGGTGTCATGTCTAACCTTCTATGCCCCAAGTGAAATGTGGGATCTGCCTCAGGCCAGGCCCCATATATTGTCAGGAGCTACCCAGATATCCAGCCCACCCTCCACAGCATGACAAGTTTTGGGGCCTGGGAAAGTCGGCAACCTCAGAGAGCAAAGCCCAGGGCCCCGGTGGGCCCGCCGCAGCAGGAGGACGACCAGCCCAAAGCTAGGCGGGCATGCAGCCCCCGACAGTGCGGGCAGAGACCAGGAGGCCCCACCCACAAGCACCGCCCTGCCCACATCCCCCCGCGGTAGGCTCCCGTCCCGGGCGCCACCGCGGACCCGCCGGGAAAAAAGAAAAATATTTTTCTTTTTAATCAACAAAACTAATTTTGGGGAAGAGATATTGTTTGGTTTATTTTTATGTAATTTACAAAGTCTAACCTACTTGTTTTATAAGTCCTAATATCTCTCATAATAGATTATCAGACTATATTTAAACTGTCACAGTCACAACCATCAACAACACAAGTTATACTTTTTATTATGTATGGCATTTAAACAAACATCACCCTCAACAATGGTGAGTATAATATCCCCCTGGAATCAGCACACAGCAAAGAACACCTAAACACAGTAACACAATTCAGAAAAACAAAATAACTTATAAGAAGCTGTTAAAACACATGGAACATTGCCTTTTCTGCACAGTGATGACATCACTAAACTCTCATCCAATCAGGACTCAAAGCTGGTCAAATTAAAACTGGTCCAAGTTCTATAAAAGTCTCTCACCTGCAAAACAGATCAGCAAGGACATTTGGAAGCTAATGTTAACTTTAAGCTATTTGGGAAGTTCCTGTGCAAACAAAAAAGAATAAGACCTCGCACGCAAGAGACCTTGTACTTCTTAACATTAATGCTACTTCTGCTGCTGCATGGTTTTGCTGATGGGAAAGTTAAGTTCCATGCAGGCGTTGAGACTTCCTTCCGTTAAATGTAATCGTAGGTTTGTCTTAAAGTTCTTTAGAAGTGAGAAAGTGCACTCCAAGTTTTCTAGTTCCAAGATCAGCTAGTTAATTTTTTTCCCCATCTCTTCTTACTTTTGTTAGCTTGCCAACTTTGTTTGCTGTCTTTCCAAAAAAGTTTGTCTCTTCTTCAATAAAATGCTTTCTACAGTTAGCTAGGTGACTATGTGATGAAAAAGAGGGAACTTTACTTACTGACCTTATAACAGCCTGTGTATGTTATTGATGTTATAGTAAATAAATCTGTGTGCATTAAGTTTGAGCTTCTTTGTGAGTTTAATGTCCATTATTGATTAATGCTGATGTGAGTTTGTCCGTTAATTAAGAAGATTTTGTGGATTCTGGTCCTTATATTATAGTATAATATATAAATTATAGTATGACTTATTATTTATGTCACTTTTTGCACATAAAGTGGATTGCAAATTAACATTCAGCTACAAATGTTTGGACACCATTTTCATTTGTAGGATGCATTTAAAATTGATAGCTTAATTAATAATTTTTGTATGTCTAACAAAAAACAGAATGTCTGCAAAAACAACAACAACAACATTATGACATACAATAAGAAAACTTCATTTTCATACATGACGTATGAAAATTATGTTTTCTTATTGTATGTCATAATATTGTTGTTGCTGTTTTTGACAGAAATATTTTTATAAAAAGTTTGCAAAGTTTTAATCTTCAGTTTTTAATTTTAAGCAAACAGTAGAGGACACCATGCTTATAGTGGCACTTTGGAAATCAACTGGAGGCGAGGTGGGATGATGCATTCCATTATGTGCACTTTAAAGCATTACAGCCATCACAATAGTCTTGCCTCTGCTGTTTTACATATAGATACTGTGATTCAGTCATGGAGCCCGATTCTGGTGACACTTAGCCCTTTGCTAGATTGTGAATATAATGTATCTACAGGAGCTCATTTGGTACTGTTTATATCAGGATGAGTTTCTTTATGCAAGTTGTTTGATTCCTCTTGAGCGTATCAATCCCTCAGTGCTAATAATTGATTTGTAGATCACAAGTACTTCTGGGCTGGAATCTTCACTCAGCGAGTACTTACATATGTATATTGTTAGATTCTCTCTAGAGCTTCATGAGAGCTTGCACATGAAGGATCAAAAAGAAAAGAGAAATGAATCAATCAAATATCTTGATGTATTTTGTTGAGCGAAGCACGCTGGATGACAGACTTGTAAATGAAGGAACCACCTCAGGCTTCCTTCTCTCAAACAGTCTGTCATTAATAAATAGTTGTTATGATTAAAAACTGATTAGACTATGAAATAATTAGAGGTACTGTGATATTTTGCTTCCTGAACTTCCTGTTTTATGTTACTAGCTGGGTCGGAACAGATAATCAGCCAGAAAGTACTGGTTGCCATGAATAGGACAGGATTTAAAGTGATCCCAAGGTTTTTTTTTTTTTTTACAATTTCACTGTAATTGAGACCATTTTTGAGATATTATGAGATAATTTAGGTAGATAGTTATGGTAATTCAAAATAATACGATTGCTTGTTCTGGAGTGGGACTAGATCACGTAGAGTTAGTACAGATCCAAACTTCAGTCTTAACTTCATTCCAAATCCTGTTTTGAACTGACCCTCGTTCAAAAACAGTCTGGAGCAAAATGAAAGAAACACTGTTTTGGTAGATCTGCCAGTGCATCTCCTTAAATAAAGGTTAGCCACTCTGACCTTTAAGGTTGCTTTTATGGTGGTAAATGAACAGAGTTGTGCGCTTCTTTACATCCCAAAACACAGGCAAAAGAGCAAAGACCTAAGAAGCCAGTGCTACTCACTAGCAACATGGAGGTCTCTTGTGTTCAGGCCATAAAGTATTTGATGTAATTTGCTGTTTCTCTCAGGCTCTTTCTAAAAGGGTATAAAGCATTTGATTACAATAATACCCTTTTATGGTTTTGCACAGAAATCGAAATAGCTGGAAAGTTTAGATTTTTATCCAAGGTCTCCTTTAACAAGTTGAAGGACAAGGTATATTAAACAATCCAGCTGCTGACAACAAGAAATAACACAGGTGCAATGAGGTTTTGTTTGTCATTCAGAGGACAGCCTGTTGGATGAAGACAACTGAACCTCTCTCTCTCTCTTAAAAGTGTTGTTTGGCGATGGGTGAAGTTGTGGGCTGTGACGGCATCATGTCCGCGTCTCAGATGAATAACGCCACTGTCACGTTTTTGACACTGTTGACAAGCCGAATGAATTAGTGGAGAAAGGGATCGTTGTGGATGATCAGTTTACCCCCGTGTTACCGCTGTCTACTCCATCTAAAAAAGTCAATCTGAGCAATGAAGTGCTGGTCGAAGCGTTATCTCGCTACGTCTCTCCCATTAAAAAGATCCCTCTAAGCATTGAGTCTCCTCTCCTGAAACACGTTGTCTCTTTAAGACGCTTTGTGTACATGATCGTGAATGGGGACGCAGAGGTGGATGTGTCGCTGCGCTTCAAAGTCGAAGAACACGATTACATCGTTTATGCGACTACAGAGAAGGCCAAATGCTTCAAATGTGGAATTTCCGGACATTTGGCTAGAACTGTGTTGAGTATACTGCTAGTGTTGACAGGAAGAGTGTTGAAACTGAAGTTGTGGAAGGGGCTGCTGCGCAGGTGGTACAGGAGCAGAGGATACGGAGGCAGGAATGTCTCATAATACACTTGCACAGAGAAGCCCTCTGAGGGCAGTGGGGCTGAGACTGTACCGATGGAGGTGGATCAAGAGATGTTTAAAGTGCCTTTTGGTACAAAGAGGAAGATGTCAGACGCTATTTCTGATCCGCAGGCTAAGAGACCAGACTCCATTGATATGACTGACACTGAGAGCGAAGCCTCTCTCAGGGGGATTTCTCTGTTTAGAGCTATGAGGTGGAAGACATAAAAATGTTCTTGAAAGTCACCAAAGGGAAAAGAAACATTTGCATCAACAATTTCTTTCCCGACACTGACCGACTTCTTGACCAGTTGAAGATCTTGATGCCTGATAGGTTTTTCACAGATCCAGAGTTTCATAGACTCAAAAAAAATTGTGACAAAATTGAATTAAACGAGAGAAAATTTTTTAATTCCATTTTAATTCTAGAGATGTTGTGGTTGACTGTGTTTGCTCCCATTTTTTCTCTATTTTAACATGGGTCAAGTAAATGTTGCCTCTTTAAACATTAACAGTGCAAGAAAGGTGCTAAAAAGAGCAAAACTTTTTGAGATTCTGAGGCGAAAAAACTTTGGTGTGACTTTCTTGCAAGAAACACATAGTGACCCTAGCATCGCGGCAGATTGGGCCCTAGAGTGGAACGGGACCGCTCTGCTCAGCCACTGCACCTCTCTCAACGGAGGAGTGGCCATCTTGTTCAGGAGAAGCTTTAGTCCTGTTTTCTATCAGCTAGAGGAAGTGGTGAGCTGTTTTTGAGAACACAGTGTGTGTTTTTATCTCTGTGTATGCACCTACCTCTGCTGCTGACCGTGTTAACTTTTTAAATATTTTAAGCAACGTATTGCAACAAATCAATGGAGAAGAATATTTATTGATTGGTGGTGATTTTAACTGCACTGAATCAAATCTGAATAGGAATCACGCGGAGCCTCATGCGCTCTCTCGTCAACGGTTAGTGCAGCTGATTCAGACGCACAAGTTAGTCGATGCGTGGAGACGGGTAAATAGAGACGAACGACAGTATACCTGGAGTCATGTTCATGATAACAGGATCTCTTCGGCGCGTCTGGGTCGCTTTTTTCTGTTCAAACACCACTACAGCAAGATTAAAAATGTGACCATAACTCCTTCTGTTCTCTCTGATCATAGTCTGGTTCAGTGTTGTTTTTTGTTAAGCTCTGTAAAAGCAAGGAGTGCGTACTGGCATTTGAACATGTTTTTATTGAGTGACAACTTGTTTAAAGAGAGTTTTAAAATGTTTTGGTTTTAAAACCACAAAAGCATCATTTTTAACAATTCAACAGTGGTGGGACTTTGGGAAAGCCCAGATCAAACAATTCTGCCAACAATACTCTGAGAACATCACTAGAGAGACTGCCAACAACCTTAAACAACCTGGAGACCGAGATCTCCAAACTCCAGCAGCTGGCCCAAGAGAACAGAAACCACACGGGGGTTGAAGATCTCATTAAAAACAAAAAGACTCAGCTTGCAGAATTACTCGATGTCAAAGTGCAAGGTGCCCTGGTTAGGTCCAGGTTTTTAAAAACAAATGAGATGGATGTACCATCTAAGTTTTTACTAAGTTTAACTTTTTTAAAATGGCCAAAATAAACTGATTCATGCTTTAAGAGAGATCTGAAAGAGAGCACATAACTTCTATGAGTCCTTGTATAGAAGTGAAATTGGCCCTGAGGTTAACGGTGACAGTGAGTTCTTTCGAAACCTTCCTCAGGTCTCAGAGGAGGAGAACAGTCACATCTCGAGAGCGCTGAATGCAGGAGAACTGTTCGAAGCTCCTCAGGAGATGGAGCTAGAAAAAAACCCAGGCATCGATGGTCTGCCGGTGGACTTCTATAGAGTCATGTGGCCAGAGATATGGCTGCTGCCGCTGAGCTGTCAGAGCGGTTCTGTCACTCCTTCCCAAGAAAGGAGACCTAACAGATATTGGATGCTGGAGGCCAGTCTCTCTCTTGTGCTCCCTGGCAGGACTATTTTTGATAATGTCTCTTTAATTAGAGACTTATTTGAGATCTCTAAGATTTTAAAAGTAGACTTCAGTTTAATCTCATTAGACCAGAAGAAAGCGTTCGATCGAGTAGAGCATGTCTACTTGTGGAGAACAGTAGAGGCTTTTGGGTTCTGCAAAGAGTTTATTGGCATAGTGAAAGTCCTCTATAGTGATGTTCAGAGTATTGTCAAAGTCAACAGTGGTTTGTGCGCTCCTTTTAATGTGAACAGAGGTGTTCGGCAAGGCTGCTCTCTTTCAGGAATGCTTTATTCCTTAGCCATCGAGCCTCTGCTGCAGCAGCTGAGGACGAAGCTCAAAGGGCAATCGTTACCGGGTTGTACAGAAGGGCTGATTCTGTCTGCCTACGCTGATGATGTAGTTGTGATTATTTAAGATAATAATGGTCCACCTCCAGAGTCAAATCGCGACCTTTCGACTGCAATTCATCCAAAAGCTTCTGGAAGGGCCCTCGAACGCAGGCTGGCGTGCTGTTACGAATCTGATTCTAAGAGCCCATGAGGGGACGGGACTGGATAAACCCCTCTTTTTAATGGACCGAATGAAAATAGACATTTCATCTCTGCCTGTCTTTTACGAGAATATTTTTAGAGTGTGGAATCTTTTTAAGGTTCAGTGATCAGAAGAGACACTTTCCCTTCACTGGTTGTTGAAAGAGCCCGTGGTTCACGGTTCCCGTCTGGACTTGGGGGACCGCTCTGGGTATCCTGGACTCGGTCGAGTGCTGATAGAGACAGTTCATTGAGTGTGCGGGTATGGACTTTAAACATGGCGAAGCTCTAGCCCAGAGTTTGGGCTTGAAGTCAGTACGAGTGGCTTCACAGTTATTGAGCAAATGTCAGAATTTGCTGAAGCCCTGTGAGCTAGAAATGTTGACTGAATTCTGTACAGAGTCATGTGAACTGAACTATGAAGATGATTTTCCATCACTGCTTCTGTCTGTAAATGTTGAATGTGTTCGTCTCCTTTTATTGAGAATGCTGCTCCTCTATGTACCAAACTCTCCGGGAGATCTTTGTACAGACGCTGAATGTTTGCCTTTGGAAAAAGGTTTTTAAATGAAAGAGTGGACACTCCCTGGAGAGATTTTCTTTTAATTAAATGAGAATGTGAGAGCTGAGTGGAGAGCTCTGTACAAACCACCGTTGACTAAGAAAACAGGGGATTTGCAGTGGAAGATCCTCCACGGTGCTGTTGCTGTGAACACTTTTCTCTGTGTTTTAAATCCAGAGGTGGATCCTCGATGTCCGTTTTGTGAATTCAGAGAAACTCTGTTTTATGCTTTTATGAGTTGCACATGTTTGACCCCTTGTTCTGGGTTTTGGAGGACATTTTTAATAGAAACAGTGAAACATTCTCTCTAGAAGTATTTATTTTGGGTTTTAAGTATTTAAGAAAAAAAAGATTTGTGTGTGAACTCTTAAACTTTGTGCTGGGACAAGCTAAGTATGCCATTTACACCAGCAGGAGAGAGAAAATAGAGCAGAACAAAACAATGAACATTGTGCTGTTGGACTTTCAGGTGTCCAATTGTGGGTTCAAAATGACCAAGAGACAGATAGCTCTTATACCCAAATTGTTTACTTCACTAGATCATCTGCTGTCACAAGATGTTGTTTTCTCCCTCTGTTGACACAGGATGCTCCTCCTCCACAGAGCAAAAATGCACATTAATATCTGAGCTCAAGAGTTCACTCTCTCAAGGCCTTTAGTCAATCCTTTATACTGTTTAAAAATCAAATGATTAAAGATAAATGATTATTTCTTTGAGTAAATATAACTAATATATTGTTTAAGAATCAAATGATTAAAGATAAATGATTATTTCTTCGAGTAAATATAACTAATACCACAAATCCCTCTCTTGGCCTCTGAAAGAGGCCCCACCAAGATAGCATAGCATTCTTGCACTAATCTACCAAAGTCTAAAAATTCAGCTGGTGTGTCCAGAGGAGCTCAGGTCGAAAACCTCCTTTAGGAAAGACACCTGAGCGGCCCCCTAGTTGGCTTTTGGGCAGCCACCACATGTTCACTCCAGATATCACACCAGATTTAAAAGTATAGATATAAAAAATAGAAAATCTGACTAAAATCTAACTTCACAACATTCTATCTACCAGTGTGCTCAGACAGGACTGATCCGAAAACCCCTGTGGGGAAAGTCACCCAGTCGGCCCTCTACTTGACGTTTGAGCAACCACAACATGTCAGCTGAGATAATCACACTGTTACAGCTAATCTAAACATCACACATGATTTCACCTAAGATTTTAACATTACTATCAAATCAATAACACAATCGTTTTGATCCAAGATCTGAAATAAAGCAACATTTATGGAAAGGATAGCAGAAAGAGAACAACACAAAATACAGTTTTTTGTCATTTTTTTTTTAAATCCTTGTCTTGAGAAAATAAATGACATTTACTCATACAGTAACCAAAGCATTAAGCAAAAGTATTCATAAAACCATGAAAGAAGTAATAACTAATTAACTTAGTAAAGATAGAGTAAAAGTTTAAGAGAATAAATCTAAAATCTAAATTGGATTTTACACCAAAGTATACATTGAGATGGTAATTTCAGAGTCCTTGAAAACTCTTTCAATGTACTACAAAGTATAAACTGAGATGGTAATTTCAGAGTCCTTGAAAACTCTTTCAATGATTTGGAGTACTTTGTAGTAGTCCAATATGTCTAGTCCACATCCCAGCCGGGGCATGGATAATTTTGTAATTTTCAATAGGTCACACCACTGTTTCATACAGTTTAGACTGCTTTCAAAATCTTGGTATGTTGGGAGATCTCGTCCAGATATTTTAGTTACTAGGTAAAGACAAGCCTGTCTACTTTGTGTGTTACAGCACATTCACCTTTTCTTTTCTTTTGGACTTCTACTTTCTCAACTCCGTATTTTTCTCTAAATCTTTTTGCAATTCCTGCTGCGAAGGCCCAGTCTGCGCTTACACATTGTGCCAATGGTTCTCCACTAGGAGCAGTAAAGAGATCTCCCACTCTGTGAACAATCTGTAAATCCTGTTGAGAAAAATGTTCGTCACTCACATGTCCCGATGTCTCCTGGTCTTCTTTTCCAGGCGTTTCCTGCGTATGTGTATGTGTTACACCTGTTATATTTTGTGATGCTCCTCTATTCTCCCTCTCTTGGACCTTAGAAGTAAGGTCCACTTTTGTGTCTTCCAATGATCTTGATGGTGGGTCCGCTGGACAGCACTGGCTGAGGTGCTACCAGGTATCACCCTTTTCTGAAAGACGAGCACAGTGAGAGGTGCGTGCAATTACCTTCAGAGGAGCAGACCATCTTGGTTTTTTCCATTTTCTCTTGTAGATTCTCAAGCAAACCCAGTCACACGTGTGACTTGGTGGGATGTCAGGGGGTTCTTGAGACGGTGCAGTAGCATTAGCTGTCTTGAAGGAAGCTATCAGAGCTTCCAGCTTGTCATAGTAGATCTTGTGGGCCAGAGGTTGGATGGGTTCCATCTGTAGTGGAGCTTGCGGACCAGGGAACTGACGTCCAGTCAGTAGCTCAAAGGGAGTGTACCCTGTGGTACCTTGGTTTCTCCACACAGATTCCTCCTATGGTGTAGCAGTGTTCTGCTCCTCAGAGAGGTACTCTCGCGAAAAGTCTGGAAAGAGGGAAGTCACATCTGGCTCAGGTAAAACAACAAACTGACCTTGAAGGCAGCCTGATGCTTTTTTAGCAGCCATGTCTGCCGCCTCATTTCTTCTCGAGATGAAGTCATTTCCTTGGGAATGACCAGTGCACTTGATGTTGGCCACCTTACTAGATGGTAAAATGGCTTCAGAGAGCTCTCTTACTTCTTTCTCGTGAGTGATAGGTCGACCTGAAGATGTGAAAAACCCACACCTGATCCACATAGCCAGTTCTACATGAGCTGCAGAGACTGCTTATGCTGAGTCAGAGTAAATGTTGACATTTTTCCCCTCTGAAAATCGCAATGCATTGGTCAGAGCTACCAGCTGTGCTTTCTGAGCTGACTGTTTACCTGGAAGAGATTCTGCTTTGATTGTTTGAAAGCCAACTCCCTCCAATTGGACCGCAGCAAATCCTGCTTTTAACGACCCATCTTCTGCCCTGTGGCAGCTTCCATCAGTAAACAACGTAATTGGGTTGTCTGTTTCAGGCAGTCGGGTGGCCTGTAGGCCCTCTCTTGCTATTGACAGTCTGTTTGTGATTGGGGCACAATCATGTGGTTCTCCCTCAGTCATTAGGTCCGCCATGTTGATTCCACTGTGAGTGTAAGTAATGTTAGGGGCTGTCAATACTTTTAGCATTCTCCTCTGTCTGAGAGCAGAAAAAGTGAACAAATTAGAGTTAACAAAGCTAACCACCGAATAAGATGTGAGAATCCACAGGGGGGGACCCATGACAACATGTGCAGTCTTTTGAATGATTTTTGCTAAACCCGCTCCAAACCTGGCGCATGGAGGTTGGTGATTTTCTACTCGGTCTAGAAGGACACTTACATAAAGTAGAACCTTTTGGTTACTTGATTGTTTCTGGTAGAGCACCCCATGTGCACTTGTACCTGTCTCAGACACATCCAACATAAAATATTTTTTGTAGTCAGGTGTACTCAGACCACTGTAGTATGCCAATTCTGCCTTAGTTTTCTGAAAGGCTTCTTCAGCCTCAATCATCCAGTTCAATTTTGCAGTCAAATTTCACATACCACATTGTTTTACCATGTCTCTGAGAGGGGTGGTTAAATTGGCATACTGTGGAACAAAGTGTCTACCAAATCTAGTCAGACCTAGGAAGGAAAGCATTTCTTTAACAGTTTGAGGTTGACTCAGTATGTCTCTCTTGTGTGCAGGAGAAATGCCATTTCCATGAGCCCCCACCACTCTTCCCAAGAACGTCACAGTCTGTCTACACACTTGCAATTTTGCTTTGCTCACCTTCAACCCTACTTCTTAAAGCTTTCTCAATACACTTTCTGTTGCTTCTAGACACGTTTGTGGAGATGGGGCTGCTAGCAATAAGTCATCTACATACATCACTGTGACTACTCCTTCTGGTAAGTTGATTTCTTCCAACTGTTGTTTAAGAACTTGATTTAAAATGCCTGGACTTAGGACAAAGCCTTGAGGTTGTCTGTTGTATGAGTACTGGTTACCTTTAAAGGTAAAAGCTAAACAGTCGTTGCATTCTTCTGCGATTGGAATACAGAAAAATGCATTCGCCATGTCAATGCATGAGAACCATTTGTGGAGAGAGGTTACCATGGTGAGAGCTGTGTATGGGTTAGGTACTGCAACTATAGGTGTTATGACTCTGCTGTTGACCTCTCAAAGGTCATGTACCATTCAATATTTCCCTTCCTGTTTAGGGACTGGAAAAATTGGGGTGTTCCAGTCCGACTGAAGTAGACCTTCAATAGTTGGTTTGATGCCCAGTATTGATTCAGGCTTGTTCCTATACTGGGGAACCCAGACAGGTGGGCCTGGAGCAACCTCAAACTCTACAGGTTGAATGTTGCAGTAGCCTACTTCCGTAGGCCCTGTGGACCATAAATCCTGGGGCATATAGTCAATTGGCTCTGCTGCACCTTCCCCATCAGATTAGTCTCTTCCATGAAATCTGGAAACCCATTGATGTTCTACAACTCCTAAATCTATGGTATCTTGGATGACTTGGTAGCTATCTTCAGATGGAGAGTAAAATAGCTGGGGGTTCTCGGTTGGTTGCCAATCAGTTGCTTTCAGAGGTCTTTTAGTCATGGAACCTAACTCTCATGAGAAGGGTGGAGGGCTAGTGATATGTGTGGTAGAGCACTGTCTTGCATCTTGTACCACAACTCCTGTTCCTTTGTAAGGTGAACTGGAGCCACCACTCCCTCTTTGTCTATAAGTAGTCCTGTTCCTGTGA
Source organism: Danionella dracula (assembly GCA_900490495.1). Classification (NCBI taxonomy): domain Eukaryota; kingdom Metazoa; phylum Chordata; class Actinopteri; order Cypriniformes; family Danionidae; genus Danionella; species Danionella dracula. Next base: position 1,141,114 of record UELW01000245.1, read on the forward strand.
GGTTCCATTGAGCTCCTATCTCAGAAAAAAATTATTGGTAGGTGTAGTCTTCCTGTCTATCATAAAATAGAGTACAGTGGAGGTCATCGGGTGGGGCTGAAAAAATATCTAAAGTACTTATCCATGATTTCCATTGCTGGAAAAGTGCATTTACTCCATGTTGGGAAGGGTGTAGTAACATCCAGTAAATGTCAAAACAATCATTTGGAGTGCTAGCCATTGGTTATGGCTTCCACTCCCTCGAAGGGAACAGTTGACCTGTTTCCCTGCTGGAAATGAAACTATCACTCCCTCGGCTGTGCAGAGTATGCTTGCTCCTGCTTTAATGAGAATGTCCCTTCCCAATAATGGAACAGGAGAATTGGTTGAGTATAAGAATGTGTGTTGGAGCTGCTGTCCTGCTATCGAAACAGGAAATGGTTTAGTTAATGGCCAATGTTCAGTATCCCCAGAGAAACCCGTCACCCCCACTGACTTGTTTAAAAGATGTTAGTTATTAATGCCTTCATTTATAGTTGAATAGGTTGCACCTGTATCAACTAGGGCCTTTACTTCACTATTATTTACAGTGATGGTTAAGAGGGGCTCGGCCATGGCCCTCTCTTGGGCTCTCTGTGGGGACCTTCATGCATAATGTTCCATTTCCTCTTCCTCCCATCCGGGACGAAGTGGTTGCTGGAACTGAGCAGGCGGGACGGGCCTACTTCCTCTTCCCCCTTTTTGGGCTTGGCCCCTTCCCCTCTGGATACCTCTTCCCCTCATGGGTCTGCTGGCTCTGTTTGGGCAATTGTGATAGCAATCTCTGGCTGAGTGTCCCTCTCTACTACACTGAAAGCAAGTTCTCTTTTTATTGGGACAGTTGTTAGAATAGTGCCCTGGGGCTCCACAAGAGTAGCAATTATTGTTACCTTGGGATGGTCTACTTCCTCTACCTTGATTTCCTCTGCCTCTGCCCCCACTACACTGTGAACTCAGTGGTTGCGGATTCTCCGTAGTGAAGGCTCCGAGTTCAGTTGGAAACTGCTGTGCAGATGTAGGCTGTTGAGGCAGTTGTTTAGCATCTTTGTTAGGGTTTTTGTTGCTTCTTTTCTCCTCTAGTTAGTGTTTTAGCAACTCTTTCTGTAATTTAAGAATCTCACCACCTTCTTTATCTGCGACATCTACAGCTTTATCAATGAAATGCACAGCATACCTCTTCCATCTAACATCATCACTTCCTGGTACCTCAGGAGACTGCTCCATAGACTGGGAAACTCCTGGTGGAGCACCTTAAATGATTGCTTTCCAGAAAATTCTACTGGTAAGAGGATTAGCCAAGGGATTTTCATCACATGCTTCCTCCCATTCCTGACAGCATCTGTTAATGTATGCTGCTCCATTCTCACCTAATTTATGTTTAACTTTCAGATTCTCAAACAGGGTGGCAGGAGTTGGAAACTTTATCCTTACTGCATCACATAAGGGTGAAACTCCTCCTGTCACCACTGGGTAATCATTTTTTGTGTTGGTGGTGCCAGCTAAATTTTCAATATCTGTAATTTGGTGAGTAGACAGGACCCTGCTCATTATCTGACGCAGGTCTCCTACTGTTAGGATTTGGCCATGACACAGAGTGAATAATTTGTTCAACCATCTGTTTCCCACTTCAGTAATAGCTGGAAGTTTCTTTACCAGAGTATCAAGGTCTGTCAGGGACTAGGCCTGGTGTTTCTCAGGCCTCATTCCATTTCCTGCTATCAATGGCATCATGTATCTGTGGTCTTGCATTTCGGACAAATGAACAATGTGCCTTCCATCATTCTCCCTTCCTTGTGTCTGATTTGTGACTGGATATCTGGTATGTATATCTGCTCTCTCTCCTTTTGCTGCATTTTCTAACACCATCTTTCCCTTGATAGTTACGTCATACCTCGGCTTGTTTTCCCTCTCTGATTCATCAGAGCTGTCATATATCTAAGTCATGTATATCTAAGTTGTCTTGGATGCATAGGACTCCTTTTTTCCCTGTTAGCTGGAATTCTAGAAATTGTTAAAACATCTGCAGATGTTTTCTTCCCTCTGTTGAAACAGGATGCTCCTCTTTCCGGCTGGCACAGGATGTTTCCTCCTCCACAGAGCAAAAATGCACATTAATATCTGAGCTCATGAGTTCCCTCTCTCAAGACCTTTAGTCAATCCTTTATACTGTTTAAAAATCAAATGATTAAAGATAAATGATTATTTCTTTGAGTAAATATAACTAATATATTGTTTAGGAATCAAATGATTAAAGATAAATGATTATTTCTTCGAGTAAATACCACAGTGCCCACTTTCTCCAACATTGTGAAATCAAGGCTTCAGTTAAATTTCATTACTATAAATCTATCAATTGTTTAGAGAGATCTGGTGTGTTAATGCGGCTTTATGTTCGATCATTGAAGGTGAATTATTCTTTTCTGCTGTTTTTAAAAAAAGAGGAATTAATGTGAAACTTGTTCAAGAAAATACTGTCAAGTCTGTATTAAAGTTGATGTAAAAATAAAAAATATCTCTCTCTCTCTCTCTCTCTCAGAGGATCAGGATGTTTCACATTTTCTCATTGTAAAGGAGATCATTGGTGAAATCATTGCAAGTCATGCGATTGAAAGAATTTTGCCAGGAGTATCAGGTGATGAAAGTCATGGCAATGTGGCAATAGCGGCTACCCCACTTCCGAGTGTGTATGGTAATCTGACTGAAATGTGTCCTATAGATCGCAGTGACTTGGAAATAAATGAATAACAAAAACTAATAGCAAATTTTAAGAGTTTGGGTAGAAAGTTAGCAGGGGTCAAAACAGCTTCATTTGCCCAAAATAAACATACCTTGTCAACTCCCCAGGCACAATACGAACCAAATACTAGAACTCACATGTATACTCTAGACCAAGCATAACAGGGCTTGGCTCCCCTAAGAGACCTGCCCGAAGGGAGTTCAAAATTTATGGTGGACAGCTTGGGGATAGTGGGTCAGACATTAGTTATCATGGATTGTGTAAACAGATTGATGGAGGACTCAAAGCAAATCACACAAATAGTGAAATAACTCAAGGGGTGCTACGTATCATCAAGCCGGGACAGTTTAAAAACATGCTAATCAATAAAGATGATTTAACTTTCAGTGAGCTCAAAAGTTTCCTGCGATCACATTTAAGTGAAGAGTGGAAGTGAATTGTTTCAGGAACTAATGAGTACAAAACAACATGATCATGAAAGTCCTCAACAGTTTCTGTATCGTATGATAAGATTGAAACAGAAAGTTATATTTGCGTTCAGCCAAGATAACATGGACATTGAGTATGAACCTCGCACTGTCCAGAATGTGCTTTTGTTCATAAAAATCTGCTTCCTAGGTATTCTGACACACGTAATGAACTCAAACCACTTTTGTCAGATTGTTCAGTGTCAGATGGAGCACTAATAAGACAGGTGAACAAAATATCAAGTGAGGAAAGTGAGAGGCAGAGAAGATTAGGCCATAGCTCACGTCACCAAGTGACTCATGCTCACAGTTGACAGCTCTGTACTGAAAAGGCCACCGGAACCACCCCAGCATGTCAAGGAAAAGGAAAAAGTAATGTAATTGAGGCGTTAAATGCCAGGATTGATGCCCTGACTAAAGTTGTGGAGGCTTTAGCATCTAATCAAACTCAAGTTCAGAATTGTTCTTGCAGTCACTCCAAGCCAAGTGTTGCCAGTGAACAAATAAAACTCCTATGACACCCACTATCTATGTTTTTTTCTAACAAATACAGTAAAATGGTTTTAAAACAAAATAATTACAGTTTCCAATTTCTAACAGAAATAAATAAAAGTAAACTTTCCCAAGTATCTTGTTTAAAAGATAAACAATCCCCTCACAATAATTCCTTACTATAAATAAATCCAAATAAACCTTAACGTTCAGCACCCAAACCACCCTAGAATAACAGCAGAATAACACGGTAGTGATACTTCCATATAAGATTACTCACAAAAATATAAAGATAAGCATTCTTCCACTTCACAATATTGCATTATTGTACAATAAACACAATTTGTGATTAAATACACATGAAAAGTATTCAAACACTCACCCTTATGCACTATACCCGAACCTTCTCACACGTGGTCAAACCATTCTCCGGTTCATCCCAGACCTAGTGTTCTAAAAATACATAGGGACTAGAAATAATCAAAACTAAACTCCGCTAATTCCCTTTATGGAAATAAGCAGTACCTTACTCACGTCTCTTTGTGTTTTACACTCGAATGGCGACGAGTTTAGATCGGTCTCTCGTGTGCACTTCCTCGTTACCTTGTATAAATCTCTACTGTCCATTTCCTTATTATGCGCAGCGTTACGTACAAACCACAATTATGTCACATGCACCGTTAAAGAGACAGTACTATATTTTACAGCCCGGCTACACAAGTAAACCAAGTCTCTCAACCAGGAAGTATGGTTGGGGGGGGGGTGTTCACAGAGCAGTTGGGTGTCTCAAGAGAGGTCAAATACAAAATGTGAGTCACTCCATTACTAACAATCTTACCGGACAGCAAAGTGTAAATGAGACACATACCTTAAACACTGCTGATGTTCGAACAAACTATGTCCCATTCTCCCTTATCAACGAAGAAACTGGAGCTGATGAAACAGTAGCCCAATCGATAGGAAAGAAATGTACAATCAAATGCTACAATCACAACTATGCCATGGACTGCCTGTTGGATACAGGGGCACAAGTAAGCTTGCTTGCCCGTCAGTGGGTGAAAACTTACCTCCCTGATCACAAGTTGCGACCCTTAGCAGAGTTGATAGGGCAAAAGGATCTGGGTGTGCTGGCTGGAAATGGAAAACCCCTACCATATGATGGTTGGATAGAGGTGATGGTGAGTCTACCTGATAACAGTGACCCAAACCTGTCAATACATGTTCCTTTCTTAGTCAGCACTCTACCCTTTGACTGACCTTTGATTGGGTTCAATGGAATTGAACAGTTGGTGTTAGGACCTAAAGATGACACAGAGCTTATTCCTTTTCATAGCTCAGAGGAGCAATGAATATCAAGGATGATGAAGCCACTGCATAGGTACATTTTGTACAGGCAAAGCTCCATAATGACAAGGGTAGACATCACAGTAACCTGAGAGTAAGAAATCAAAAGGTGACTATTCCAGCTGGTCAAGTAATGCATGTTAAGTGTAAAGTAAACTTTGACATGACAAATCCTCTTGTGATCTGTGAACCTCACGATTATAGTCCTCGGTTACAACAATTGGGAGCTGGTGGCAGCCTTTTGGAAATCTGTAAGACAAAACCCTCTCATGTTAGAGTTCCCATCAGCAATCATACAAGACACGATGTGATCTTGCACTGTCGGAGTGTTCTTGAAAGTATCGAGCCAGTATTCAAAATAATCGAAACTGAAGAATCGACTCTTACGCAGGCTGATCCCAAACTAGATACTGACAACATGAAGGTTCTTGACACCAAACAAGTCACAAATAATTCAACAGCAGAATGGGACCCACCTGTGGATGCTAGTCATTTGAATAAGGACCAGCAGGAAATTGTGAGGAAAATGCTTAGAGAAGTTTCAGCGTAGTATGGAAGAAATGCTTGCCCCGTTATGTGATGAGTGTTGCATTCCATACTTGGATGACATTCTTTGTTATGCAAGCACCTTTGAGGGACATGTAGAGGAACTAAGGAAAGTCGTGAAAGCTCTGTAGAGTCATGGAGTCAAACTCAGACCTACAAAATGTGTTATTTTCAAACCTGAAGTGAGGTATGTAGGCAGGTTAGTTCAACTGAAGGAGTTCGTATTGATCCAAAGGACTTGGAGGCAGTGTACGCTCTTAAGAATGAAGCACCAGCTACTGTTGGGGATGTTAGAAGGATTGTTGGGTTCCTTAGTTATCACCGCTCATACATCCAATGCTTCACAAGAGTTGCTAAGCCCATCTATGAGCTTTTACAAGGAAAGGGAAATGCAGAGGGAGGACCTCTAGAGAAGAATGGAGGACAAAAGGGAAAAGCTCCACAGTTGTCATCCATAACCCCTGTGACGTGGACGCTGAAACATCAAAAAACACAGTGTCAGTTAATTGAGAAGTTGACAAACCCTGCTGTTCTAGCCTACCCAGATTTTGAGACGCCATTTGTACTCCATACTGATGCTTCAGATAGGGGTCTGGGAGCAGTACTTTATCAAAGTCATAATGGTCGACTTTGGGTAATTGGTTATGGGTCGAGAACTCTCACAGCAGCTGAAAGAAACTACAGACTACACTCAGGCGAATTGGAGTTTCTTGCCTTGAAGTCAGCTGTTTGCGAGAAATTCAGGGATTATTTAGTCTATGCTTCGCACTTTACTATCTACACGGACAATAATCTCCTGACCTACGTAAAGAGTACGGCTAAATTGAATGCTGTTGGATTTAGATGGGTTGGAAACTGTCTGATTTCCGATTCGACATAATAAATAGGCCTGTGAAGATGAATGTTGATAAAGACACATTGTCTAGATGCCCCCTTGACATAAACAAGTATGTGTAAAAATGTACAAAAGTGCTGCCACAAGAGGCTGTAGTCACAACATGAGAAGGATGCAGGGCAAGAAAAAAATCAAGATGTTGCCCTGATTCCTACCTTGACTCTGTCACAAGAAGACCAATGTGAACCAATTGGTAGAGAAGTGCTGTTGCCCATTGAAATTGCTGAAATACAAAGAGCACAAAGAACTGATCCAGTTATTGGAGAAGTTATGACAATGAAGGAAACAAATCAGACACTAACCGATGATTTGAAGCATGGAATACGAGGAACTGAGATCTTGGGTTATTAACTTGCATTCCTCTCATACCCTGTTGTGGTGTCATTAACTTCTGAACTGTTCCTGCCGAGCCTAGCCCGCGACCCTTGGAGCCCAGGCCCAAGCCCGCCGAGCCTAACCCGCAACCCCAGGAGCCCAGGCCTCAGCCCGCCGAGCCTAGCCCGCAGCCCCAGGAGCCCAGGCCCCAGCCCGCCGAGCCTAGCCCGTAGCCCCGGGAGCCCAGACCCCAGCCCGCCGAGCCTAGCCCGCAGCCCCGGGAGCAAAGGCCCCATCCTGCCGAGACTAGCCCGCAGCCCCGGGAGCCCAGGCCCCAGCCCGCCGAGCCTAGCCAGAAGCCCCGGGAGCCCAGGCCCCAGCCCGCCGAGCCTAGCCCGAAGCCCCAGGAGCCCAGGCCCCAGCCCGCCGAGCCTAGCCCGTAGCCCCAGGAGCCCAGGCCTCAGCCCGCCGAGCCTAGCCCGCAGCCCCAGGAGCAAAGGACCCATCCCGCCGAGCCTAGCCCGTAACCCCGGGAGCCCAGTTCCCTTTGTGAGGGGACTTTCGCTGACTGAGGCAGACGCTAATCTTCTCCACAGCATAAATAATATACAAACTTATTATCCTTTGACGAACGGTTCACCGGACAGGACCTGAAAAAAACAAAACAAACAAAGAAAAAACAGGATCTAAAAAATGGAGAAACAACGGTTAGAAAACTGTAACACAGACAACAAACAAGTGATCAACATCAGCTGCAGGATGAGTGATAAATGATGAGGATAGGTTAGAGAGGAACATTGAACCACATTGTTTTTTTTAAACAGTTTGTTTGTATATAGTGCTCAGAAACCAGATCCGTTTAGACCAGGGGTCGGCAACCCGTGGCTCTGGAGCCGCATGTGGCTCTTTAGCGCTGCCCTAGTGGCTCCCTGGAGCTTTTTCAAAAATGAAAAAATAAAAGGAAAAAGGTAAATATGTTTTTTGTTTAATATGGTTTCTATAGGAGGACAAACATTCTTAACGTTTTCCAATGCTGTAAAAGAGTGTAGAATAAATATTTAATTTCAACATTTCTGTCAGCGACGATTTGCGTCATCACCTGCGACACACGTTTCTATCAGCGGGGCGGGATTCCAGGTAGGTGGCTGCTGTAAACAAACCAGCGACTCTTGGTGGGCCATGGATCCCAAAGAAAAAAAGAGAAACATAACTGAGGAAAACAAAGGATTCAACGGTTTTTGGACCGAATCCTTTACATTCAGTGCCGATGCAGAAGGATTGCCTGAATGTTTGCTCTGCAGTGAGAAGTTGTCTAATAACAAGAGTAACGTGGAAAGACATTTCCAGGAAAGGCATGCACGTATTTAGTAACAAAGTGGCTGTGATTTTATATACTTCTTTTCAAAAGGCTGCTGTTTTATTTTTATAAATGTATGCTGCGTTTTTTCGCATTGTTTGTTATTCAGTTAGGGGCACGTTGTGCACGTTCCATTTTGATGTTGTTTTTGTGAATCCTCAAAATAAAAATGACATCAAGAATTCGATTTCTTTATTGCATTTCTCTCATTTCATCAAAGCAATGAAACATAATTCATTAATATTATTAATTAATTATTGTTATCGTACAACAGAGTAGTCACGTGGTGCGTCGTTCTCTACATGATTCACTGCAGGAAAAATAAACATTTAATCATGAAGGCTCATTATGTATTCGTAGCAAACTTAGTCATTTTTATAGTAGGCTAATATAGATACATAAAGCATGTGTTACCTTCATTATAAGGCTTATACAAGGCTTTTAATTTTTTGCGGCTCCGGACCTATTTGTTTTTGTTTTTTTGGTCCAATATGGCTCTTTCAACATTTTGGGTTGCCGACCCCTGGTTTAGACAAATACCAAGAGATAATTATTCGGATGCCAGATTAAACAGATATGTTTTTAATTTAGTTTTGAAATCTGTGACCGTAGCTGAGCTGCGGACAACATCCGGGAGTTTATTCCAGACCTTCGGGGCTCTATATGAGAACCTATTCCACCTTCCACCCTCTACTTTTACTTTTAGATTTTTTAGATTTACTTGACGAGTTCTCCATGCCCCATAAATAATCTTCCTCTCTCACTTCTTCCATAGAAGACTCTGGTTTCTCTCTTACGTATCGTCGGAGCTCTCGTCTCAGAGATATTTCTCAGAGGCCCTCGAAAAACTGATCTCTTAGAGTCTTCTTCTAATCTCCTACAGCTTCTGGAGCAAGTTTTGTAATTCGACCCATTGCTTGAGCTAATGCATAGGAGAAATCACGCACATCCTGCCCCTCTTTTTGCTTAAGACTATAAAAGTCCTGAAGCAGTTGGGCACTGCTACGTTTCTCAGTAAAAGATTCTTTTAGATAAATCAATATATCACCCGCTACGTCTGTCTCCATATCACGGCGAAGCCTCACCTCTTCTAAAGCAGCACCCCTTAACAAAGAGATCACAAAATCGCATTCATCATCAGGCGTGAGATTACGAGCTTTTAAAGCACGCTCGACTTCCTCTATGAATTCATCCACAGATTTCCCATCTTTCTCAAAGTCACCTGTAAATGGACTAATGTGTCTTTCTCTGGCTACATAGACATAGGTTTTATTCAGTCCAACCCTTAAAGAGTCAATAGCCTCCATTGCTCTCCTATGGCTCTGGCGCAAGTCTTCCTACCCCTGGCCAATGTCTCCATCTTAGGCTTCGGACATATCAGACATGTTGCAAGAGTCAGTATTTTCTGCACTTACTTGTTTTGGTGGTGTCTCGGCACTGACCGTCAGAAAATCGGCATTCACCACCCTCTCCAACGTGATGAAGTCCAACCAAATCACGGGTCTCGGTTTCCGTTCAGCTTCAAGTTTGGCTTTTGCTGGCTTTTTCAAAACCGGTAGCTGGTCTTCACCACTACCGTGTTATATCTACTCAGTGGTCACAACCCTAAACCCACACTGGCAAATTTAGAAAAAAATAGACCCCACTCCTGGTACCAAGCTTTGTTGCCAGTGAACAAATAAAACTCCTATGACAACCACTATCTATGTTTTTTTCTCACTTTATTTAACAAATACAGTAAAAATGGTTTTAAAAATAAATAACTACAGTTTCCAATTTCTAACAGAAATAAATAAAAGTAAACTTTCCCAAGTATCTTGGTTCCAAGAAAAACAATCCCATCACAATAACTCCTTGCTATAAATAAATCCAAATAAACCTTAACGAATAACAGCAGAATAACACAGTAGTGGTACTTCCTGATAAGATTACTCACCAAAATATAAAGATAAGTATTCTTCCACTTCGCAATATTGCATTATTGTACAATAAACACAATTTGTGATTAAATACACATTACTGTACAATAAACACAATTTGTGATTAAATACACAAGAAAAGTATTCAAACACTCACCCTTATGCACTATACCCGAACCTTCTCACACGTGGTCAAACCAATCTCCGGTTCATCCCAGACCTAGATGAGGGGGGGGGGTGTTCACAGAGCAGTTGGGTGTCTCAAGAGAGGTCAAATACAAAATGTGAGTCACTCCATTACTAACAATCTTACAGGACAGCAAAGTGTAAATGAGACACATACCTTAAACACTGCTGATGTTCGAACAAACTATGTCCCATTCTCCCTTATCAACGAAGAAACTGGAGCTGATGAAACAGTAGCCCAATCGATAGGAAAGAAATGTACAATCAAATGCTACAATCACAACTATGCCATGGACTGCCTGTTGGATACAGGGGCACAAGTAAGCTTGCTTGCCCGTCAGTGGGTGAAAACTTACCTCCCTGATCACAAGTTGCGACCCTTAGCAGAGTTGATAGGGCAAAAGGATCTGGGTGTGCTGGCTGGAAATGGAAAACCCCTACCATATGATGGTTGGATAGGGGTGATGGTGAGTCTACCTGATAACAGTGACCCAAACCTGTCAATACATGTTCCTTTCTTAGTCAGCACTCTACCCTTTGACTGACCTTTGATTGGGTTCAATGGAATTGAACAGTTGGTGTTAGGACCTAAAGATGATACCGAGCTTATTCCTTTTCATAGCTCAGAGGAGCAATGAATATCAAGGATGATGAAGCCACTGCATTGGTACATTTTGTTCAGGCAAAGCTCCATAATGACAAGGGTAGACATCACAGTAACCTGGGAGTAAGAAATCAAAAGGTGACTATTCCAGCTGGTCAAGTAATGCATGTTAAGTGTAAAGTAAACTTTGACATGACAAATCCTCTTGTGATCTGTGAACCTCACGATTATAGTCCTCGGTTACAACAATTGGGAGCTGGTGGCAGCCTTTTGGAAATCTGTAAGACAAAACCCTCTCATGTTAGAGTTCCCATCAGCAATCATACAAGACACGATGTGATCTTGCACTGTCGGAGTGTTCTTGAAAGTATCGAGCCAGTATTCAAAATAATCGAAACTGAAGAATCGACTCTTACGCAGGCTGATCCCAAACTAGATACTGACAACATGAAGGTTCTTGACACCAAACAAGTTACAAATAATTCAACAGCAGAATGGGACCCACCTGTGGATGCTAGTCATTTGAATAAGGACCAGCAGGAAATTGTGAGGAAAATGCTTAGAGAAGAATCAGGCGCTTTTTCTCAAGATGATAATGATTTGGGATGTAACCAAGGCCTGGAAATGTCCATAAACCTTAAAGACAACACACCCATTCAGAAAACACATACCTCGATTCCAAAACCTCTTTACAAAGAAGTTAAAGAGTATATCGAAGATCTTTTGGCAAAAGGGTGGATTGTGAAATCTAAATCCCTTTATTCAGCACCAGTTGTGTGTGTACGCAAGAAGGATGGAACTCTCAGACTTTGCATCGATTACCGCCGCCTGAACCAACGGACTATCCCAGAACGACATCCCTTGCCGAGAATTCAAGACCTCACAGACGCTCTGGGTGAATAAAGCTGGTTTTCCATTTTAGATCAGGGCAAAGCATAACACCAGGGGTTTATTGCTGAAGGTTCACATTACTTTACTGCGTTCATAACTCCCTGGGGCCTTTACGAGTGGTTACAGATTCCCTTTGGGTTGACAAATGCGCCCGCTGCGTTTCAGTGTAGTATGGAAGAAATGCTTTGTTATACATACACCTTTGAGGGACATGTAGAGGGACTAAGGAAAGTCGTGAAAGCTCTGTAGAGTCATGGAGTCAAACTCAGACCTACAAAATGTGTTCTTTTCAAACCTGAAGTGAGGTATGTAGGCAGGTTAGTTCAGCTGAAGGAGTTCGTATTGATCCTAAGGACTTGGAGGCAGTGTACGCTCTTAAGAATGAAGCACCAGCTATTGTTGGGGATGTTAGAAGGATTGTTGGGTTCTTTAGTTATCACCGCTCATACATCCAACACTTCGCAAGAGTTGCTAAGCCCATCTATGAGCTTTTACAAGGAAAGGGAAATGCAGAAGGAGGACCTCTAGAGAAGAATGGAGGACAAAAGGAAAAAGCTCCACAGTTGTCATCCATAACCCCTGTGACGTGGACGCTGAAACATCATAAAACACAGTGTCAGAGTTGACAAACCCTGCTGTTCTAGCCTACCCAGATTTTGAGACGCCATTTGTACTCCATACTGATGCTTCAGATAGGGGTCTGGGAGCAGTACTTTATTGAAGTCATAATGGTCGACTTTGGGTAATTGGTTATGGGTCGAGAACTCTCACAGCAGCTGAAAGAAACTACAGACTACACTCAGGCAAATTGGAGTTTCATGTCTTGAAGTCAGCTGTTTGCGAGAAATTCAGGGATTATTTAGTCTATGCTTCGCACTTTACTATCTACACGGACAATAATCTCCTGACCTACGTAAAGAGTACGGCTAAAATGAATGCTGTTGGATTTAGATGGGTTGGAAACTGTCTGATTTCCGATTCGACATAATAAATAGGCCTGTGAAGATGAATGTTGATAAAGACACATTATCTAGATGCCCCTTTGACATAAACAAGTATGTGTAAAAATGTACAAAAGTGCTGCCACAAGAGGCTGTAGTCACAACATGAGAAGGATGCAGGGCAAGAAAAAAATCAAGATGTTGCCCTGATTCCAACCTTGACTCTGTCACAAGAAGACCAATGTGAACCAATTAGTAGAGAAGTGCTGTTGCCCATTGAAATTGCTGAAATACAAAGAGCACAAAGAACTGATCCAGTTATTGGAGAAGTTATGACAATGAAGGAAACAAATCAGACACTGACCGATGATTTGAAGCGTGGAATACGAGGAACTGAGATCTTGGGTTATTAACTTGCATTCTTCTCATACCCTGTTGTGGTGTCATTAACTTCTGAACTGTTCCTGCCGAGCCTAGCCCGCAACCCTAGGAGCCAAGGCCCCAGCCCGCTGAGCCTAGCCCGTAGCCCCGGGAGTCCAGGCCCCAGCCCGCCGAGCCTAGCCCGAAGCCCCAGCAGCCCAGGCCCCAGCCCGCCGAGCCTAGCCCGAAGCCCCAGGAGCCCAGGCCGCAGCCCGCCGAGCCTAGCCCGAAGCCCAAGGAGCCCAGGCCCCAGCCCGCCGAGCCTAGCCCGTAGCCCCGGGAGCCCAGGCCCCAGCCCGCCGAGCCTAGCCCGAAGCCCCGGGAGCCCAGGCCCCAGCCCGCCGAGCCTAGCCCGAAGCCCCAGGAGCCCAGGCCCCAGCCCGCCGAGCCTAGCCCGAAGCCCCAGGAGCCCAGGCCCCAGCCCGCCGAAACTAGCCCGAAGCCCCAGCAGCCCAGGCCCCAGCCCGCCGAGCCTAGCCCGAAGCCCCAGCAGCCCAGGCCCCAGCCCGCCGAGCCTAGCCCGAAGCCCCAGGAGCCCAGGCCCCAGCCCGCCGAGCCTAGCCCGAAGCCCCAGGAGCCCAGGCCCCAGCCCGCCGAGCCTAGCCCGCAGCCCCGGGAGCCCAGGCCCCAGCCCGCAGCCCCAGGTGCCCAGGCCCCAGCCCGCCGAGCCTAGCCCGTAACCCCGGGAGCCCAGTTCCCTTTGTAAGGGGACTCTCGCTGACTGAGGCAGACGCTAATCTTCTCCACAGCATAGAGAATATACAAACTTATTATCCTTTGACGAACGGTTTGCCGGAAAGGACCTGAAAAAAACAAAACAAACAAAGACAAAACAGGATCTAACAAATGGAGAAACAACGATTAGAAAACTGTTACACAAACAACAAACAAGTGATCAACATCAGCTGCAGGATGAGTGATAAATGATGAGGATAGGTTAGAGAGGAACATTGAACCACATTGTTTTTTTTAAACAGTTTGTTTGTATATAGTGCTCCGAAACCAGATCCGTTTAGAAAAATACCAAGAGATATTTATTCGGATGCCAGATTAAACAGATATGTTTTTAATTTAGTTTTGAAATCTGTGAACGTAGCTGAGCTGCGGACAACATCCGGGAGTTTATTCCAGAGCTTCGGGGCTCTATATAAGAACCTATTCCACCTTCCACGCTCTACTTCTACTTTTTGATGTTTTAGATTTACTTGACGAGTTCTTCATGCCCCATAAATAAGCTTCCTCTCTCACTTCTTCCATAGAAGACTCTGGTTTCTCTCTTACGTATCGTCGGAGCTCTCGTCTCAGAGAAATGTCTCAGAGGCCCTCGAAAAACTGATCTCTTAGAGTCTTCTTCTAATCTCCTACAGCTTCTGGAGCAAGTTTTGTAATTCGACCCAATTCGCCCCAGCCCGCCAAGCCTAGCCCTCAGCCCCGGGAGCCCAGGCCCCAGCCCGCCGAGCCTAGCCCGTAACCCCGGGAGCCCAGGCCCCAGCCAGCCGAGCCTAGCCCGAAGCCCCAGCAGCCCAGGCCCCAGCCGGCTGAGCCTAGCCCGAAGCCCCAGGAGCCCAGGCCCTAGCCCGCCAAGCCTAGCCCGAAGCCCCAGCAGCCCAGGCCCCAGCCCGCCGAGCCTAGCCCGAAGCCCCAGGAGCCCAGGCCCCAGCCCGCCGAGCCTAGCCCGAAGCCCCAGCAGCCCAGGCCCCAGCCCGCCGAGCCTAGCCCGAAGCCCCAGGAGCCCAGGCCACAGCCCGCCGAGCCTAGCCCGTAACCCCGGGAGCCCAGGCCCCAGCCCGCCGAGCCTAGCCCGAAGCCACAGCAGCCCAGGTCCCAGCCCGCCGAGCCTAGCCCGTAGCCCCGGGAGCCCAGGCCCCAGCCCGCCGAGCCTAGCCCGAAGCCCCAGGAGCCCAGGCCCCAGCCCGCCGAGCCTAGCCCGAAGCCCCAGCAGCCCAAGCCCCAGCCCGCCGAGCCTAGCCCGAAGCCCCAGGAGCCCAGGCCACAGCCCGCCGAGCCTAGCCCGTAACCCCGGGAGCCCAGGCCCCAGCCCGCCGAGCCTAGCCCGAAGCCCCAGCAGCCCAGGCCCCAGCCCGCCGAGCCTAGCCCGTAACCCCGGGAGGCCCGGCCCCAGCCCGCCGAGCCTAGCCCGAAGCCCCAGCAGCCCAGGCCCCAGCCCGCTGAGCATAGCCCGTAGCCCCGGGAGTCCAGGCCTCAGCCCGCCGAGCCTAGCCCGAAGCCCCAGCAGCCCATGCCCCAGCCCGCCGAGCCTAGCCCGAAGCCCCAGGAGCCCAGGCCCTAGCCCGCCGAGCCTAGCCCGAAGCCCCAGGAGCCCAGGCCCCAGCCCGCCGAGCCTAGCCCGTAGCCCCGGGAGCCCAGGCCCCAGCCCGCCGAGCCTAGCCCGAAGCCCCAGGAGCCCAGGCCCCAGCCCGCCGAGCCTAGCCCGAAGCCCCAGGAGCCCAGGCCCCAGCCCGCCGAGCCTAGCCCGAAGCCCCAGGAGCCCAGGCCCCAGCCCGCCGAGCCTAGCCCGAAGCCCAAGGAGCCCAGGCCCCAGCCCGCCGAGCCTAGCCCGAAGCCCCAGCAGCCCAGGCCCCAGCCCGCCGAGCCTAGCCCGAAGCCCCAGGAGCCCAGGCCCCAGCCCGCCGAGCCTAGCCCGAAGCCCCAGCAGCCCAGGCCCCAGCCCGCCGAGCCTAGCCCGAAGCCCCAGCAGCCCAGGCCCCAGCCCGCCGAGCCTAGCCCGAAGCCCCAGGAGCCCAGGCCCCAGCCCGCCGAGCCTAGCCCGCAGCCCCGGGAGCCCAGGCCCCAGCCCGCCGAGCCTAGCCCGCAGCCCCAGGAGCCCAGGCCCCAGCCCGCCGAGCCTAGCCCGTAACCCCGGGAGCCCAGTTCCCTTTGTAAGGGGACTCTCTCTGACTGAGGCAGACGCTAATCTTCTCCACAGCATAAAGAATATACAAACTTATTATCCTTTGACGAACGGTTCGCCGGAAAGGACCTGAAAAAAACAAAACAAACAAAGACAAAACAGGATCTAACAAATGGAGAAACAACGATTAGAAAACTGTAACACAAACAACAAACAAGTGATCAACATCAGCTGCAGGATGAGTGATAAATGATGAGGATAGGTTAGAGAGGAACATTGAACCACATTGTTTTTTTTTAAACAGTTTGTTTGTATATAGTGCTCAGGAACCAGATCCGTTTAGACAAATACCAAGAGATATTTATTCGGATGCCAGATTAAACAGATATGTTTTTAATTTAGTTTTGAAATCTGTGAGCGTAGCTGAGCTGCGGACAACATCCGGGAGTTTATTCCAGAGCTTCGGGGCTCTATATGAGAACCTATTCCACCTTCCACGCTCTACTTCTACTTTTAGATGATTTAGATTTACTTGACGAGTTCTCCATGCCCCATAAATAAGCTTCCTCTCTCACTTCTTCCATAGAAGACTCTGGTTTCTCTCTTACGTATCGTCGGAGCTCTCGTCTCAGAGAAATGTCTCAGAGGCCCTCGAAAAACTGATCTCTTAGAGTCTTCTTCTAATCTCCTACAGCTTCTGGAGCAAGTTTTGTAATTCGACCCAATTCGCCCCAGCCCGCCAAGCCTAGCCCTCAGCCCCGGGAGCCCAGGCCCCAGCCCGCCGAGCCTAGCCCGTAACCCCGGGAGCCCAGGCCCCAGCCCGCCGAGCCTAGCCCGAAGCCCCAGCAGCCCAGGCCCCAGCCCGCCGAGCCTAGCCCGAAGCCCCAGGAGCCCAGGCCCCAGCCCGCCGAGCCTAGCCCGAAGCCCCAGCAGCCCAGGCCCCAGCCCGCCGAGCCTAGCCCGAAGCCCCAGGAGCCCAGGCCCCAGCCCGCCGAGCCTAGCCCGAAGCCCCAGAAGCCCAGGCCCCAGCCCGCCGAGCCTAGCCCGAAGCCCCAGGAGCCCAGGCCACAGCCCGCCGAGCCTAGCCCGTAACCCCGGGAGCCCAGGCCCCAGCCTGCCGAGCCTAGCCCGAAGCCCCAGCAGCCCAGGCCCCAGCCCGCCGAGCCTTGCCCGTAGCCCCGGGAGCCCAGGCCCCAGCCCGCCGAGCCTAGCCCGAAGCCCCAGGAGCCCAGGCCCCAGCCCGCCGAGCCTAGCCCGAAGCCCCAGCAGCCCAAGCCCCAGCCCGCCAAGCCTAGCCCGAAGCCCCTGGAGCCCAGGCCTCAGCCCGCCGAGCCTAGCCCGTAACCCCGGGAGCCCAGGCCCCAGCCCGCCGAGCGTAGCCCGAAGCCCCAGCAGCCCAGGCCCCAGCCCGCCGAGCCTAGCCCGAAGCCCCAGGAGCCCAGGCCCCAGACCGCCGAGCCTTTCCCGAAGCCCCAGCAGCCCAAGCCCCAGCCCGCCGAGCCTAGCCCGAAGCCCTAAGAGCCCAGGCCCCAGCCCGCCGAGCCTAGCCCGAAGCCCCAGCAGCCCAGGCCCCAGCCCGCCGAGCCTAGCCCGTAGCCCCGGGAGCCCAGGCCCCAGCCCGCCGAGCCTAGCCCGAAGCCCCAGGAGCCCAGGCCCCAGCCCGCCGAGCCTAGCCCGAAGCCCCAGCAGCCCAGGCCCCAGCCCGCCAAGCCTAGCCCGAAGCCCCTGGAGCCCAGGCCCCAGCCCGCCGAGCCTAGCCCGTAACCCCGGGAGCCCAGGCCCCAGCCCGCCGAGCCTAGCCCGTAACCCCGGGAGCCCAGGCCCCAGCCCGCCGAGCCTAGCCCGAAGCCCCAGCAGCCCAGGCCCCAGCCCACCGAGCCTAGCCCGAAGCCCTAGGAGCCCAGGCCACAGCCCGTCGAGCCTAGCCCGTAACCCCGGGAGCCCAGGCCCCAGCCCGCCGAGCCTAGCCCTAAGCCCCAGCAGCCCAGGCCCCAGCCCGCCGAGCCTAGCCCGTAGCCCCGAGAGCCCAGGCCCCAGCCCGCCGAGCCTAGCCCGAAGCCCCAGGAGCCCAGGCCCCAGCCCGCCGAGCCTAGCCCGAAGCCCCAGCAGCCCAGGCCCCAGCCCGCCGAGCCTAGCCCGAAGCCCCTGGAGCCCAGGCCCCAGCCCGCCGAGCCTAGCCCGTAACCCCGGGAGCCCAGGCCCCAGCCCGCCGAGCCTAGCCCGAAGCCCCAGGAGCCCAGGCCCCAGCCCGCCGAGCCTAGCCCGTAGCCCCGGGAGCCCAGGCCCCAGCCCGCCGAGCCTAGCCCGAAGCCCCAGCAGCCCAGGCCCCAGCCCGCCGAGCCTAGCCCGTAGCCCCAGCAGGCCAGGCCCCAGCCCGCCGAGCCTAGCCCGAAGCCCCGGGAGCCCAGGCCACAGCCCGCCGAGCCTAGCCCGTAACCCCGGGAGCCCAGGCCCCAGCCCGCCGAGCCTAGCCCGAAGCCCCTGGAGCCCAGGCCCCAGCCCGCCGAGCCTAGCCCGTAACCCCGGGAGCCCAGGCCCCAGCCCGCCGAGCCTAGCCCGTAGCCCCGGGAGCCCAGGCCCCAGCCCGCCGAGCCTAGCCCGAAGCACCAGCAGCCCAGGCCCCAGCCCGCCGAGCCTAGCCCGAAGCCCCAGGAGCCCAGGCCCCAGCCCGCCGAGCCTAGCCCGCAGCCCCGGGAGCCCAGGCCCCAGCCCGCCGAGCCTAGCCCGCAGCCCCAGGAACCCAGGCCCCAGCCCGCCGAGCCTAGCCCGTAACCCCGGGAGCCCAGTTCCCTTTGTAAGGGGACTCTCGCTGACTGAGGCAGACGCTAATCTTCTCCACAGCATAAAGAATATACAAACTTATTATCCTTTGACGAAAGGTTCGCCGGAAAGGACCTGAAAAAAAACAAAACAAACAAAGACAAAACAGGATCTAACAAATGGAGAAACATCGGTTAGAAAACTGTAACACAGACAACAAACAAGTGATCAACATCAGCTGCAGGATGAGTGATAAATGATGAGGATAGGTTAGAGAGGAACATTGAACCACATTGTTTTTTTTAAACAGTTTGTATGTATATAGTGCTCAGAAACCAGATCCGTTTTGACAAATACCAAGAGATATTTATTCAGATGCCAGATTAAACAGATATGTTTTTAATTTAGTTTTGAAATCTGTGAGCGTAGCTGAGCTGCGGACAACATCCGGGAGTTTATTCCAGAGCTTCGGGGCTCTATATGAGAACCTATTCCACCTTCCACGCTCTACTTCTACTTTTAGATGTTTTAGATTTACTTGACGAGTCCTCCATGCCCCATAAATAAGCTTCCTCTCTCACTTCTTCCATAGAAGACTCTGGTTTCTCTCTTACGTATCGTCGGAGCTCTCGTCTCACAGAAATGTCTCGGAGGCCCTCGACAAACTGATCTCTTAGAGTCTTCTTCTAATCTCCTACAGCTTCTGGAGCAAGTTTTGTAATTCGACCCATATCGCCCCAGCCCGCCAAGCCTAGCCCGCAGCCCCGGGAGCCCAGGCCCCAGCCCGCCGAGCCTAGCCCGAAGCCCCAGGGATCCAGGCCCCAGCCCGCCGAGCCTAGCCCGAAGCCCCAGCAGCCCAGGCCCCAGCCCGCCGAGCCTAGCCCGAAGCCCCAGCAGCCCAGGCCCCAGCCCGCCGAGCCTAGCCCGAAGCCCCAGGAGCCCAGGCCCCAGCCCGCCGAGCCTAGCCCGAAGCCCCAGCAGCCCAGGCCCCAGCCCGCCGAGCCTAGCCCGAAGCCCCAGGAGCCCAGGCCACAGCCCGTCGAGCCTAGCCCGCAGCCCAAGCCCCAGCCCGCCGAGCCTAGCCCGCAGCCCCTGTAGCCCATGCCCCAGCCCGCCAAGCCTAGCCCGCAGCCCCGGGAGCCCAGGCCCCAGCCCGCCGAGCCTAGCCCGAAGCCCCAGGGATCCAGGCCCCAGCCCGCCGAGCCTAGCCCGAAGCCCCAGCAGCCCAGGCCCCAGCCCGCCGAGCCTAGCCCGAAAGCCCCAGCAGCCCAGGCCCCAGCCCGCTGAGCCTAGCCCGAAGCCCCAGGAGCCCAGGCCCCCAGCCCGCCGAGCCTAGCCCGAAGCCCCAGCAGCCCAGGCCCCAGCCCGCCGAGCCTAGCCCGAAGCCCCAGGAGCCCAGGCCACAGCCCGTCGAGCCTAGCCCGCAGCCCAAGCCCCAGCCCGCCGAGCCTAGCCCGCAGCCCCTGTAGCCCATGCCCCAGCCCGCCGAGCCTAGCCCGTAACCCCGGGAGCCCAGGCCCCAGCCCGCCGAGCCTAGCCCGAAGCCCCAGCAGCCCAGGCCCCAGCCCGCTGAGCCTAGCCCGTAGCCCCTGGAGTCCAGGCCCCAGCCCGCCGAGCCTAGCCCGAAGCCCCAGCAGCCCAGGCCCCAGCCCGCTGAGCCTAGCCCGTAGCCCCGGGAGTCCAGGCCCCAGCCCGCCGAGCCTAGCCCGAAGCCCCAGCAGCCCAGGCCCCAGCCCGCCGAGCCTAGCCCGAAGCCCAAGGAGCCCAGGCCCCAGCCCGCCGAGCCTAGCCCGTAGCCCCGGGAGCCCAGGCCCCAGCCCGCCGAGCCTAGCCCGAAGCCCCAGGAGCCCAGGCCCCAGCCCGCCGAGCCTAGCCCGAAGCCCCAGGAGCCCAGGCCACAGCCCGCCGAGCCTAGCCCGAAGCCCCAGGAGCCCAGGCCCCAGCCCGCCGAGCCTAGCCCGAAGCCCCAGGAGCCCAGGCCCCAGCCCGCCGAGCCTAGCCCGAAGCCCCAGGAGCCCAGGCCCCAGCCCGCCGAGCCTAGCCCGAAGCCCCAGCAGCCCAGGCCCCAGCCCGCCGAGCCTAGCCCGAAGCCCAGGAGCCCAGGCCCCAGCCCGCCGAGCCTAGCCCGAAGCCCCAGCAGCCCAGGCCCCAGCCCGCCGAGCCTAGCCTGAAGCCCCAGGAGCCCAGGCCACAGCCCGCCGAGCCTAGCCCGAAGCCCGAGCAGCCCAAGCCCCAGCCCGCCGAGCCTAGCCCGAAGCCCCAGGAGCCCAGGCCACAGCCCGCCGAGCCCAGCCCGTAAACCCGGGAGCCCAGGCCCCAGCCCGCCGAGCCTAGCCCGCAGCCCCAGGAGCCCAGGCCCCAGCCCGCCGAGCCTAGCCCGCAGCCCCAGGTGCCCAGGCCCCAGCCCGCCGAGCCTAGCCCGTAACCTTGGGAGCCCAGTTCCCTTAGTAAGGGGACTCTCTCTGACTGAGGCAGACGCTAATCTTCTCCACAGCATAGAGAATATACAAACTTATTATCCTTTGACGAACGGTTCGCCGGAAAGGACCTGAAAAAAACAAAACAAACAAAGACAAAACAGGATCTAACAAATGGAGAAACAACGATTAGAAAACTGTAACACAAACAACAAACAAGTGATCAACATCAGCTGCAGGATGAGTGATAAATGATGAGGATAGGTTAGAGAGGAACATTGAACCACATTGTTTTTTTTAAACAGTTTGTTTGTATATAGTGCTCAGAAACCAGATCCGTTTAGACAAATACCAAGAGATATTTATTCGGATGCCAGATTAAACAGATATGTTTTTAATTTAGTTTTCCTTCTCTAATATAATAAAATTCTCATTTTTGTCTACAACAGCTGAACCTGTTAGGCTCAGTTCCGTTCCAGTTATCTTCTAGTGCTGTGAAATAGATGTGAATCTTCAAATATTATTGCCTAATTATTAATTCATTCATTCATCTTCATGTCGGCTTTATTCCCTTTCGGGGTCGCCACAGCGGAATGAACCGCCAACTCGCTGGCATATGTTTTACGCAGCGGATGCCCTTCCCTGCTGCAACCCATTGCTGGGAAACATTCACACACCCCCATTCACACTTTAACACTATGGAGAATCGTTCTTACGCAATTCACTCAATTCTTTGGACTTGTGGGGAAATCGGAGCACCCGGAGTAAACCCGGAGTGAGCATGCAAAGTCCACACAGAAATGCCAACCGAGGCTCGAACCAGCGACCTTCTCTAATATAATAAAATTCTCATTTTTGTCTACAACAGCTGAACCCGTTAGGCTCAGTTTCGTTCCAGTTATCTTCTAGTGCTGTGAAATAGATGTGAATCTTCAAATATTATTGCCTAATTATTTCTTTTTAAATACTTGGCTTAATAAATATGTATTTATTTTAGTAAAATATCTCAGTTCTTATTTTCTCTGTTGCTTTGAAATTAAAAACTAACACAACAGCTAGAATAATATAATTGTCTATTTTGTTGTCTTTTTTACTGGCCTATCTGACTTGAGCTTGTTTTTTATTATTGACTTGCAGTGCAATAGTAATATTTAACATTGATTTAGATAGACTAAACCACTAATTAATTAGAAATTATAAATAAATATTAATAAATAATTAATCAATGTTAACTACTTATATTTGATTAATATCTGAGATATATATTTATATATAAGGTTATATTAACAACTATTATAATAAGACAGTATCTTAAGAGTGAAACTCAGACTGTTATAAACTGCCGATGAATTCACTGAACTGCTCTCAGCCATCTCTTCGGAGTTTGACGCTTTTATCATCGCTGGGGATTTTAATATTCACATGAACAAGCCCGATAATAATGCTGCCAAAGAATTCAACAATATTTTAACCACCTTCGACGTGACTCAACACGTTCAGGGTGTCACACATTGTCACGGTCACACACTGGACTTATTAATTAGTAAGGGCTTAAATATTCTATCCACCTTAGTGCAAGATATTGCTCTGTCTGATCACTTCTGTGTTTTTGTTGATGCGGCAATCTCCCACGTCAAAATTGCAAAATCAATTTCTGTTAGAAAAAGACACATTAACGATAGCACCAGCGAGATGTTTTTGCATGCCATATCTCAAACACCAAGCATCACTGCTAGCACAGCCGACTTCCTTCTCGATGCATTTACTTTAAAAATCAAGTCCATTATAGATTACATCGCACCTATTACTGTCAAGAAGAAACCTGGGAGACATAAAACACCCTGGAGAAATTCAACAAAAGTTCAAAGTATGAAAAGACTTTGCAGGAAGGCTGAAAGAAGGTGGAGAAAATCCAAACTCGTCATCCACTACGACCTTTATAAAGAGAGTCTTCGTGCTTTTAATTCAGAATTAATCACAGCTAGGCAAGAGTATTTCTCAAGCTTAATTAATAACAACCTCAACAATACGCAAACTCTCTTTGCAACAGTAGAGAGGTTAACCAGACCACCAAACCAGACTCCAAATGAGCTTCTGTCTGAGGATAAACGCAATGAGTTTGCTTAATTTTTCATCAATAAAATCATTAACATCAGAAAAGGCATTAGTGCTTCCCCCTGCAGGGCTGGGGATATACATCCTCCACTCTCAATGTGCACCTTTAAGCTAATCGATAGCAAAACATTATTAGAACAGTTGAGAGCCTCAGAACATCAACATGCAGTCTTGACACTCTACCAACAGTCTTTTTTAAAATGGTCCTTAAGAGTCTAGAAAAGGACCTCTTAGAAATTATAAACACCTCCTTGTGCTCCGGCTTTTCCCCAAATCCCTTAAAACCGCAGTGGTAAAGCTACAGCTGAAAAAGACAAACTTAGACAATACTGTACTGAGCAACTACAGGTCCATCTCAAATCTCCCTTTTATTAGTAAAATTATTGAAAAGATTGTGGCAAAACAACTGATTGACTTCCTGACCCAAAATGAATACATGGATTGTTATCAGTCGGGTTTCAGAGCTCATCACAGCACAGAGACAGCACTACTGAAGATAGTCAATGACATCCGGTTAAACACCGATTCAGGAAAAGTGACTGTCCTGGTTCTACTTGATCTGAGCGATACCTTCGACACAGTTGACCACAAAATCCTTCTTGATAGACTAGCAAACTATGTTGGTCTTTCAGGAACTGTGATAAAATGGTTCAGATCATACTTAGAAGGAAGAGGCTTCTATGTAAACATTGGTGATTACATGTCAAAGTGGACTGCAGTGTCGTGTGGAGTCCCTCAAGGCTCAGGCTCATCTCTCCTGGACGCGGGTTACTTCAACAAACACAGATATGGAAATACACAGGCATGAAATAAAATGAATTGGAAGCGTTCCCAGAGTCTTTCATTTTAAATCCTTGGCTCAAGATGGAAAAATAAAGATAAAGAGTAGATTTTGGCTTTTTTGCACACACTAATGGGGGTGAACAGTCGTAAAAATGTACATTGCTTAATCACCCCCAAACTCAGAATCACAAGATTAACACGCAGAACAAAAAATAATATAATGGCGATTATTTTGAACCACAATATTAGCAACATTTTTTGTTACTGTAATATGGTGTGCTGGGAAGCAGTTATGGATCTAGGCAGTATTGATGAAATGCTATTTTTCTCTCAATAGCAGCAAACTGTTAACATTTGAAGTCACCAAAACATACCTGCTTCTAGACCAGTGATGTTCACTTTGATTGGCTGCAAGTTTTTCTTCCTGCGGAGTTGGATCAAAACAAAAATTGCATCCTCTTCCTTGAATTTGCAGAAGATTAAGTAAATTCACTGAAAAATCACAGTCCCCAAATGTCATTATCATTTCCTGCCAAACATGTTTGGCTCCACTCTAGAAGGTGTTTCACATTAATGCCTAAATATATTTTACACTGCCATCAAGGACTTCAGCAAACGTAGTGGCTCTTGATCAGATATCTGAAAGCTCAGAAGAGTCCTTCTTGTCATTCAAGTCATATAATCCTTGTTACCCATTTGCAGGGTAATCTTTACAGCTAGTTTGACAAACTTGTGGTAATAAAAATGTCTAAATTAACCCTAATGTGATGGGCTGCTAATTGGAATTGCTAAATTTTAAGCCAGTCTAACCCTCATCTAACCTGCCAGTAAAACTTGAATTAATTACATTTTTGTCCTCATATATTGTACCAATCAGATGTATTCTATGGCAGATTAATACGGAATAAAATGCATTTGAAAATTGGTTTCAAAGCTTATATTTTAAATTGTACACTAAACATACCAGCCATATACAGTACATTAAGTGCATTGAATGTACTTTAAGTCCTGCCACTTTAGCATATAAAAGTATACTAAATACACTTAACATTTAGCTTTCGTACTATTTAGTTACAATGAAAACATATTTAGCACAAAAAATTGTATGCTTCAAGCACTTGAAACATAAAGATGATCAGAGTAGCTTTAAGAACACATAACTATGTTAAATTTAATTCCAAATCAACTTGCATTTTAATTCTTGCTTTCCTGGAATACAAATGGACAAACTTGACGTTTTAATAAACAGTTTTAAGATTTTTTCCTTGACCAGCTAGCCTTTCTTCAGAAACGACAGACAGGAAGTGAAGTGGGAGAAAAAGAGAGGTTGACACGCGAACAAGCTCAGGGTTCAAAAACAAATCATCGGATACACAAGTGCACTTTTCATGTCCTGTTTGCTATACCACTATAACCACAAACAGGACCAATTGTAATGTTTTTCAACAGTAATACGATATTTTGAAGGAGATTTCTAAGAAAGAGTGGGTGAGTAAATGATGAAATCGTATTAAATTGAGTGAACCTTCCCAATGCAAATGTTGTTTTTCCCTAACTTTCACATCAACAAGCAATTGCATGCTAAAAATTATTCGAGTGGCTATAGACGGTATCTATCTCTCTCTCACTCTCTTTCTTTGGTTAATATCAGTTTATCTGTTATCCTTTCTCTCTGTCTCTGTCACTCTCTGTACTCTGTCATGTTCTGGACACATTTATGTGTTTGGAACGTCGTGTATTCGTGTCTGTTTCTGTGTCATTTCGTGGTGATGTTTAACTGTTTGTGATCGTGCCGTTGGCTGTCGTGCCTGTTTACGTCGATGGCTAGGTTATCCGTCCAGGCGAGCCATGCTGCAGCAGTTACATGGAGTCAGTATGTACTCTCATGATGAGCATCACATCACCACCTACAACTGGAGCGAGAGAGGTAAGAAAGGGGCCTTTTGAGGGTCACTAGGACTTCTCAGGGTGTAGCGTCCCGTCTCGCTCCGTTCTGTCCTGTTGCTCATAGTTGCTTGGTCAGATCCCCTCTCTTGTCACGTCCAGTGAGTCTTGCTCTTCATTTTCAGGTTTGGATTCACAACAAAGCTGGTATGGCGGTTAGATTTGATACAATTGTCTGTTTTGTGTTGCACACATGTAGTGTTGTCAGCTTTTAGATGTCTGTCTACTACATGCACTGTGATTATTCCGAGACACAGTTTAAATCTAGTCCTGGACTTTCTGTGACTTGCAGTAAACTATGTTGTTAAGTCCAAGACAAGGCTTAACCTGAATCAAGGACGTTATCGTTTTATGTTGTTGTTTAGGAATCTTAGGAGGATTTGGATATGATCGGTGGTTTCTGTTATTCAATGTTGAGGTGAATGTTGTGATGAGATTTTAAAATATTAAATTTTTTATTTGTTGTTGCAATTATTGCCGCTCATGGGTCATTGCTGAATATGCTAGTATATTAATAATTTCGCTCGTTTGTTTTTTCCTAGAAATTTAAATCACTAAAATCCCACCTGATTGATTAATTTGAATCTATTATCGAATTTAATAACTCTTTTATAACTCTTTTTTTGGAAACCATTCATCGCACTGTGTTACTTCCAGTCATTATGTGACTAATTGCTCATACTATGCCACTGAGTTTTGTAAATTACTAACATTGTAATTTATCTGACATAAATGGAACAATTTCAGATTAGGTCTTGACATTAAGCTTTATAAAAACTAACTTAGTTCCTTATGATGGATTTCAGTTTTGCAAACACAATCATGTTCTTTTGGAAAACTGAGATTTGAAATGAAAAATATCATTCAAATTTAATATACACATTAATGCTCTCTACAAGACATCGGAGAATTCTTCAGCTAAGATATTGAAATACATGGCAAAATGACTGACAGTTGTAATAACCTAATCCTGTAGCGTACATTTATATTGAAAATGTAACTCGTTTAGCAAGAATTCCATCATTTAATGTAAAGACTGTTCGTATGTCTAAAACTAGATTTTCTCAAGTTGTTTTATCAGATGCTGTACCATACATTCAAATTTTTGCATGTTTTTTTTTCTTAAAAGAGAACTCCCTTCTTTCTTCCAGAGCCAGCTCAAATTACTGAAATGTTGTTGTTTTTCAAGCTTCGATGAACTCTCTTTTAAATAATTGTTTATTAACAATTTCTCTCTTAATTTCTCTTTTTCTCGTATACATTAAATTGAAAATCTTATTGAGTTAAATTGTTCCATGTATTATTGCTTGTTCTATAATTTGAGAGTATTGTGATTTTTTTTATTAGCTTGTATGTATATTGCTTTTCCATAAAAATAGCTTTTGTTGCAGACATGACAGAAAACATGCCTAGCTATGTAAATTAACCCTTTATAGTATTACTTCAACTTTGATTTAAAGATGAAAAGACACGTTAAAAAGTTATCCTATACAACCTAGGAGAGGTTTTCACTCTGGGCTTAACATAAAGAGTATGCAGTGCATATGAACCTGGAACATGTTCAAGGTCAAAAGTAGGAGGAAGTCAGTGAATGTGTTTGATAAGGTGTGAGTGTGATCCTTGTGTGCTCCTGTGTGTTTGGAACAAGTGACGCATCTGATCTTGAGAACAAAATATAAGTTTTTGGCACCCTGTTTTCTACTTGCAACATGTATTGTTTTCATTTTTATATGGCATGTTAAAACAGAGATGGTTCTCTTTCACAGTCAGAAAATTAGCTTTCTTTGAACTGAGAAAAGCTGCTTCGAACTATTTGCATATTTACATTTATCTTTGCTCTCCTTTTGTTTTTTTTTATCTTTTACTCTCTCTGTGATCCGTTTCTATCTTTCTTGACATTTTTCTCTCTTTCTCTTTTCTCTCTCAGAGAGTCGAGAAAATTCATTCAGCCGTTCCAGAAGCTCTAGTGTTTCCAGCATAGACAGGGAGACTAAAGAAGCAGTAACCACCCTGCAGTTTGGAGAGTCATACGGCCGAAAGTCTGATGCCCTGCCGACACCGTGTCTGTGGGTGGGCACGAGTCTGGGCCTGGTCCTCATCATCCCAATGTCAATTCCAACAGATGAACAGGAGAGGCATGAAGAACCTGTTACTGTAGCCCCAACTGGTATCTCATGATTTCTTTCTGACCTACACCCTGAATAGAAGTTTTACACTGTAAATAAAATCAGTAAAAGTACAGGAAGAAGGCTCTGTTAATTCCGTTAATTAATGGAGTTTGTTATTTTTCATGATTTACTGTGCAGGGTTTTGTATCTGTATTTTGAAACTTTTAAGGCAGAGTTATGTAGAATGACTGAATATTTCTGAATCCAATTCCATCTACACAAACTCCATGATTGTTTTTTCACCATTTTTCTCCCCTTCTCAGGGACGGTGTTGATGCTTAAAGGTTCTGTCCTACGGTTTGGTTTTCTGGACTGTGGAGGCGCTCTTATAAACAGTCCTTATGAGGTGTGGCGTGACCAGCATGCACCAGATGACCCAGATCGACCACGCAAACGCAAATTGGTCAACTTTTCACCATCTTCTTCTCAAGAGGCCTGTGGAGATGGTCACTTAGCGGTGGTGTGTTCAGAAAGGCAGGCCAAGGTCTTCCTCATGCCCTCTCAGGCTTGTCTCTACGTACACAACATCACAGAGTCATCTTTCGTGCTGCGGGCTGACTTGGTGTCTGTTTGCAACAGCGTTTGTCTGGCCTGCTTCTGTGCCAATGGACACGTCATGATTTTGAGGTTTGATTTCAGATTTTTGGGGGAATTTCAGCTGGTTGAGTTCAAGGGAGTCTTGAATTGATAAGTGACGTTGAATATTAATCCATTAATTAACATAAACCCTCTGTGATCCAACTACAGAACAAGTAAATGTAATATTTCAAATGACCATAAATACCTAAATGATCCCATAATAGCGATCAAAATAGTATAAACAACTTTTTTGCGTAAATACTATTCAAACACTTACATGATATAATTTGTGGATACTGCTGTCATGCATTCCTCATAAAATTATATATTGCATACTTACATATATACACTAAATTAACTTAACTTAATTGTTACGTTGGCATCTGATGTCTCCTATAAAAAAACAGTTTACTAATCTACAAAGCAGATTCTTTGATACACTCTCAAAACTTCAAGAAAACTAGACAAAGTATGGGGTATGGGTGGAGTTTTAGATTCTGTCCTAATTGCAGAAAAATAATTATGTTATAAATGTCTTTAAAAAAAAATAATTCTGGAGATTTCTAAGCTTCTTATATTGTTTTATAGCCTTCCCAGTTTACGGCCTCTGCTGGACGTGAGCTATCTGCCATTAACAGACATGCGCATTGCTTGAACATTCTGCTTCACCAACGGAGGGCAGGCGCTGTATCTCTGCTCCCCCACAGAGATACAGAGAATCACTTACAGCCAAGAGATGTGTGACAACCTACAGGTGGCTTTGCCCATCTCTCTCTCCCCCCTCTCTCTCTCTCTCTCTCTCTCTCTCTCTCTCTCTCTTCTGGTGTGTGTGTGTGTATGTGTGCATGCTGATGGTGGTTATTGAAGTGAAATGTCATGCATGTCATGGATGCTTTGAGCTCTGCTGAGCTGAGCCCTACTGCAACTCGGCTGTAATTTCTGCCACACAGATTGTCATTCTGTCCATTCTATCTCCATGGATGAAAATAACATCATGCCTTGCAATACATTCTATTTTTGGATAGTGCGGTGTGCACAGTGTACACAGCATGCTAATGTTCTGATGGTTTGCCAAACACTGTGCACAAGGCTGTGTGTTTTCATCAAAACAATTAGAACCTATAATAACAATTGTATGATTTTAAAACAATTTAGATTTTATACTCAGCTCTGGGCTTTTTTTACATGAATATTATGGTGCGTTATTTTTTTGTAAAACAGTGACATTATGCCTCCCAAATTCAAAACATACCGATTGTTATTTTTAGTGTGTGTTAAAGGGATTTGCAAGTCATTAAAATAACCAAAGATCATGCTATGTTTGCAGATCTCAAATGAAACATACGATGGCTGAGAGATGCAATACACATTTACATGATGTGAAACACTCACAAGTTACAAAACAAATTGACATTTTAGAAAACACATTTACAAGTTACTAAGCACTTTAACATTTCCGAAAATAACCTTGCATGTTATAAAACCAATGTACAAATTGCAAATCAATTTTCAGAATATTTTGCTTGATATTCTGGATATCAAGCAAAAAACTCATTCATCTTTTTGATGTTGACAGTCCAGGAGTAAATTGTCAGGGCCCCTTTTCCCAGAGCTGTATAAGTGTTGCTATAAAAAGGTCTGTACTTGTTTGATGGTAAGCCAGCCATCAGCCTTACGTTACTATTGTAATCTTTTTTTTTTTTTTTTTTGCTGAATCAGCACTATAATTTATGATGAAAGTCTCTTGGTCAGCACAATATAGAGGGATATGCCAGAACATTTACTGTGCAAGGAAGTGTAAAATAAAACTATACATCAAAGCATCAGAAGCTGAAATTTGTTTATTGCCACTTTGTATACATTACATTACCATTGAATCATTTTATGTCTACTTTCTTAAAAAACTAAACAAACAAAAAAACAACAACTTGCATTTAAAGTGTCTATATAGATTTCAATTCTTGTTTCTGGATCTCACTGCACAAAATCACAAAACCACCTCTAGTGCAATATTTTTGTAAAATTGAATTTTTACTTACATTTTAAATCAATATCTTGAGATTTTGATATTATGCTTCTCTGTTTGGAGATGGCCATACCTTGAAGATTACCTTACCGCTGATGTACCCTCTACTCTTATTTTGGTAAAATCTTGTAGTAAAAACACGCTTCAGATGAATTAGACAATCTAATTTCCTTTCAAGAGTCCTACACTGTTCACTGCACCCTGTTCAACCAATGTGAGCAGGAATCAAAAGTTCAAAAGAATGAAAAGATATCTACTTTATTTCTGATTTAACAGTTAAGAACTTAATACATACTGATTGTAGTGTAAAACCTATAATTTTTAAAAAACATTTGCTGGTCAGTATCCTATTAGGATACTAGAAGTTTATTTCAAATAAACACCATAAATAAAGTTAATAAAGATAGACTTTGAAGGAAACACTAAAGATAGGATGGGGTTAATTTTGGGATATGAAAAGTGGATCTGTACTGACATCTGCTGGTGGGTTGTTGAGCTGGCTAACTCTTTTTATTAAAGTATTTGAGATATGAAAAATATTAAAACTGTTTCCTTGTTTACAGGAGATGTTAGGAGAGCTCTTTACACCCATCGAGACCCCTGAGGCTCAAAACCGTGGCTTTCTCAAGGGCTTCTTTAGTGGTAATGCCCAAAACTTCGACAGAGAGGAGTTATGTGAGTATTCAAATTTCTGACTGGGTGTTAAAGTCAAAGTTAAAGTGGTGTTAAAGTGGAATAGTTTTTTTTGTTTTTTTTTTTTTTTTACTGTTTTTTTACCTAATTAAAATGGCTTGATTCTCCAAGGCACAGTCTAATGTGAGAAAGATGAGCAAAAACAGTTTGCTAAAGGGTTAGCTGTTACCTTTAGTCATTAACGTACATCTTGTGAGCCATGATTATCAATTAAAGGTCAAATGCTATTAGTTTCAATTGCTAATGCATCGTATTTGTTTATTGGATAAGTGTTGGGCCCATTTTTAGATTCTCTGATCAAGAATCCATGTGCCCAAAACTCCTGCCGACTTTAGTAATTCCCTTTTTATTAAATTCTTTGTCAATTTAAAAAAAAACATTTAAACAATAAAATAATTTACACTAAATAACACTTAGATAAATACAAAAAGGTGAAGGATTTGTTTAAAGGAAACAGGATCAAAATGTTTTTTTTTTTTTGGCTCTTCAGTTGGAGAGGCAGCAGCTGGGAAGGCATCCCGGAGTTTGGCGCAACACATTCCAGGACAGAGTGGTATGGAAGGCATGAAGGCAGCAGCAGGTGGGGTGGTAGGAGAATTAGCCCGAGCTCGCATCGCCCTGGATGAGAGAGGACAAAGGCTGGGTGTGCTGGAGGAGCGAACCGCCCTGATGATGGCCAGCGCTGACACATTCTCTAAACATGCTCATGAGGTGAGTAGCAAAGCCATAACATGATTTAATATTTTAACCCAAAATATTCAAGGCTCTTCATTTTCACATTTTCCTCAACAGCTGATGCTGAAATGCAAAGATAAGAAATGGTATCAGTTTTAGAAGTGTCTCCTGTAAGGGTGCTCTTCAGTCTTGTGCCACAAGAGGGCGATTGTCTGCTTCTGGGACTTTCACTCTTTAAAGAGAGAGAGAGAGGTGGCGAGTGAGACAGATGGACCAAGATGGACTCAAGGGCTGTTCTGAATCTCTTCTGTCAGTGTACAGGATGTGTCAAAAAGGCAGACAAAAGTATGGTGGATGTTTACCATTAGTATTTAAAAGGGACTCCACGCCCATATTGTAAATCAGAAACCATTTTCATTTCTGTACAGGAGTTGATTGAAGTCTTCTTTGAAGATCGTTACAATATCAACAAAAGTGCATGAAACAAAATGGATGACCTATAAAAACTGCCATACTAAAATCAGCATGTTAGTCTACAACAAAAAGGGAACTACAAGATATTAACAAATTTTATTTAATAATCAAAATCAATAAAGACAAATACATTATATTTTTGGAAATAGCAAATATATATATGAACTAAAACATATTCCTGCATTGCTATAAGGCCAAATGTATTTAATGACAACATACTGTTTCTTTCGATGATGTATATTTTACGTATATTTACCTCTATGTCTTACCACGTTCAAAGCTGATTTATCGAGTTGTGTCATTCTGAGACAAACAAATGTATTCCATTTGCTTTGCTGCTATCTCACATAACCAACATTCTGGAATCTTTCACTCCAGGAACTATATGAAATGACATGGTTTAGATGTTTGAGAAGTGCAACGCTTTTGGTGCCGTGTGACAAGTACATGTCTGTAAGGTCTATTTGAGTGTTTTCTCCAATGAAATACTCAACATGCCATATTCTACCTGGGTGAAGTATGTTTTACTTTTAACAAGCGATGAATTAGCTCATCTGACGTGACATTCTGGGCTCTCATTCTGTGTAGATAAGACAAGCCAGCCAGCCAGTTGACTATTTGCGTGTAACTGTGAAAACAAGGTTTGAATTGATTTCAAACTCAGCATAATAGATTTTTTCTTTCAAATATCAATAACAAATAGCCTGCTATTTTGTTTATGGGTTGCCTTGTGAAGATTTCTTGTACCTCACTGAGGAAGCAGTGATGACCTCTGTTTTCTCTGCCAAGTTTGACTGTAGACCCTTTTGTGCGAGGATATCCTAGGAATTCCAGCAAATTGGTTTTAGCCTTTTTCCCATTTAAAACTGCTGTAGTGTTAGAAAATTGTTGGTTCCTGTCTTCTGGTTGTCAATTGCCAGTGGAAATGGTTGTTTAGACCAGTTTCGTGGTCTGTGCTGATGAATATTCATGTTCTTTGAATATGTGTCTGGAATGATGAAACCCACTGCTAAATCGCAACTAAATCAGTGTTGTCTGAGCTAAATCTTCCTGAATCGTGTTTGAAACTAATGCTGTGTTTGTATGATTTGTCCTCTGAAGACCTCCAGCTTTCCAGTGCTTTACTGTAACAATCTCAGCATATCATCCATAGCCCATGCCTCAGGCCCCCTTTGGCTTTGTAAATACAAGCTGCTACTTTGTAATGTAATAATTGTGCATTGAAGTACAACTCCAGTCTCACACCTTTATGATCATTAGTCAGACTCTGGCTTTTACGCAATATTCCTTTTTTCTTGTGTTTGTTGAAAAAATAGCTCATCATTAAGGAAACATCAGGCATGTGTGGAGACTTGAACTCAAAAAGACACACAAGATGTCAAAACCATTGAAAGATCTCTGTGGAAGTTTTTCTTTTGTTTTTCATCATTTGTTCAAATGATGATGTTGAAATAAGTAATAACCGACTCTCAGAGACAGGGTGTTTTGTTTGTATGTTCTCAGTTTTTCTATGAAAATGTACAGCTCCACCTGAATGAGAGCAACATGGTCATCGATCTAAATTCTGTGATTTGGATATTCCTTTGTGAATGTCGTACCTGTTTAAAGATGGTACCGTGTCTGATATTCTGACTGAAGTTCTGTAGGTCTAAGTGTAGTTTCCTCCTCCCCCAGTACCTGGTCCTCTGATACCTTCAGAGAAGGCAGCAATGTCGGTCTTGTTTAAATGGATAATGCCACCTTTCATTCTTCTTGATATTCTAGTAGTACTATAGAGATTATTGAAAATAACATGGAAAATATGTTGATGCAAATTAAATTGAAATAAACATTGATGTACGACATCATACAACTCCTCTGTTTTTATATGCAGTGTCAACTAATAAACTTGAATTCGTACATGAATTCTTTTGCAATTCAGTAACCCAATTCTGTGGGTTACAATACAGTTCAGTCAATATACACAAATACTCAAGTAGCATTACTACGGTAAAAATGACCTCAAGTCAAATAAAAGAACCTGCCAAAAAAGCTACCCAAGCAATCATAAGTTGTTGATGTAAAAATGTATACAGCATATATTTTTTTACAGTAGCGGCAAGGTTTTTTTCCCCTCAATAATTTTTGCTGCTGTCTCAGATTGTCAGAGGAGTTAGTAATGCATATTAAACTTAAATTTAAATAATATTGGTCACCAAGTATATGAAACAGCTTGATATGTTTTCAGTCTGACATTTGATTTTAGTGTTCTATGTGATCATAAAATTTTGATTGAATGGAATTAGATGAATAAATATAGGTCTTACCTAAACATCATTGCAGCTTTGATTTTTACTGCTTTTGATGCAGAATATAGTTGGTGCATTTTTTACTGGTCTGAAAAAAATTATTTAGAGAACAGTAAAATTTAGATTCCTGTTTTTTTTTCTTCTTTTTTCATTGAGTGATTAATATTTTTATGTCAATATTTACTCAAGTATTGTTAAAGCATAGAGAAGTAGTTTACTTAAATTAAAATCTACTCAAGGAAAATAAAATTACCAACCCATTCAAAAAAAGTCCATGAAAAAACTACTCAATTACAGTAGTCTGAGTAAATGTTAGTATTTACTTTCCACCTCAGAATTGAGTGACCATACACAGACTGTGTGTATTTATTAGCTTTATTTGTTAATTTGACATATACTTGCGTTATAGTCTTTTGGTGATTTACTGCATTTGAATCATTGATTCAAATTAATGTTAAAGTCCTGCATAAATGCTAATAGGGGTCAAACAACAAATCTTCTTACACTGATTGTTTACCTTCTTGTCGTGCAAAAAAAAAGTGTATCCATCAGACCAAAAACATATACCTATCAATTAAGGATTGTAATGCTAATGAAATAACTAAAACACTTTTTAAATAGATAAATATAGAATTACGTTAAATATATGTTTATTTTTTAGTAATTGTAACTTATATTTGTGTATACCTGAGTCTCTGTGCTGCTTTTATATAACAATGAAAATGGAAAAAACGACATAATCCAATGAACAATTCTAATTTAGACTACTTAAATTAGCTAGCATACAGAAATAGAAAAATCTAAAAATGAATGCAACATGCAACAATAAAAATATAACGAGAAATTAATAATCACAGATTTTATAAATTGTGTTTTGTTGGTTGACTAGTTATTTTATAGCTGTTCACTTTTATTGTTTTATTGTTATTCAACGTTATTCACTTGTTTTCCATGCGGAAAAAGAGTAAGCATTTCGGTCACCTCAATACAGATGTGCTCGAAAGCCACCGTCTCCAATTAAACTGTGAGGGTCTTTCTTCTTCCTATCAGACAGCCAATCAATATACAGTAAGTTATGACGTAATCACGCACACTCGCGAACGACCAATCAGTGTTTTCGCAGAGGGTTTTCTCACAAGCGTTTGGGTGGATGAGGTTGCAATCCGAACTGAATGGTTTCGGTGAAAACAGTATTTATGTTTAGAACAATGTTTACGTAGCGTAGTAATGAATGCTTAATTCACTTAAAGTCGTCCTCCTGGTTGAACATGCGAAGAAAACTTTTGCTGTTGTTGATTCCTTGCGTAATTTTCATGACGAGGAGATCAGAGGCAGCGGCGGAGGTGGAGGTGGATGTGGTCAGCGCGAGCAGTTCTCTGGTCTGGGGTCCAGGGCTAGAGAGCAACGTGGTCCTTCCTGCTCGGTTCTTCTTCATACAGACAGTCGACAGCACCGGGAACAAGTGAGTGATGGAGGAGTGTAACGGGATGTGTGGTGTGGTCTATTTATCAGCAATATTTAATGAATTTAATTAGCACTTTTAGCACATTTTATATTACACACTAAACTAGTTTATTAAAAATGTATTCATCTGATATCACATCCTCAAAAGTAACACGCCTTGACATTCTTCTATTTAGGAGTAAACTTGGAATTTCAACCTACAGAAATATGTGGTTATTTTTTGCAGCAATGTTATTTATGTGAATAATGAGCTAGCTCAATGTGCAAAAATGGCTTGCATGTCATGCAAGTAATGCATTGATCTGCAAATGCCTGTCTGAGTCCACAGTGTGTCCTGCAAAGTACTCTCTTTTGCAGCCAGATGTCTTCCTAAGTTTTTTTTTTAGTTGAATGTTTCTCAAAATGGTCAATTTGCATCATCTGTGGGTGAAAACCACCAAAATATAATATACTCAAACTCATGAAGTGAAGCAAATAAATAAATGAATAAAATTGTAGTAAAACAAGACCTTGTTATGAAGCTTACCTGATTGGTAACTAAGCTATTGCAAGTTTGCTAAGTAAAAAAGGCATGACATGTATCCTTATTATATCAAATAATATCACTTTTCAGGTATTTGTACATTTTGTAAGGTATGTATTGATTGTATGTATAGATTTGTATGATTTTTATTTCAGCGAGATGCCCTTAGAGTTCAATGATCGTCTTTTTATAGCTTATTTCAAATCAACTTGGAATGTGTTTACAAGTGAATCGATTTTTTTTTTTTGGTAGTAATGTTTGACAAAATACACGTTTATCGATCAAGGCACAGATGTGTAGCTTGAGATGTATTTAACCACATCTCAACACATATTTAAATAACATTGCTACATTATAACCCCATAACAAATAAAAAAAAAACAAATTCCTTACATATTCAGTTTTCAACTATGAATGCAACAATATTTAACATTGCAACAATGTTATACTTAAAAAATAATAAGTGAAGCACTCAATTAAAACTAAATATTGCCTGCATCAAAAGTATTTCACTTGCATATATGCACAATTTTCCTTCCATCATTATTTAGCTCATGGTAAATCAAGTCAAGTTTTTTCCCCTTTTTTTGGAAGAATGTATCAACTAAAGTGCTCTTAATCTTTTTTTTATTCATGTAGTGTAGTGTGCTGTAGTTACTTCTAAGTGCTTCTTAACGACAAATTTGCTGTAATAGGCAATTTTCATAAAATAGTACCAGCCTTTTATGTCTTCTTGTCTGAGTCCTTTTTCCATTGTTGAACATATTGTCTTCTATTAGAAAGAAAACTATTTTTAACTACAAAAAGCACAGCTAGATTTCAAGAAGAATGCTTTGATGTTGTATCAAAATTTCGGAATAACATTTCAGGCGTTCACACTAAGGCATCAGCTTACTTGTATTATGGTGTGAATGAAAGACTATAGTTTAATCCTCTTCTTCAGTTTCACGACGTCTCCTGGGGAGAATACATTCAAAGTGAAGATAACGTCTCCAACAGACCCTTATGCCAGAATTTGGATCCAGATTTTAGACCGGAATGATGGTTCCTTTCTGGTGAGGTACAGAATGTATTCCAGTTACACAGACCTGCTTATTGAAGTTCTACTCGAGGACGAGCGCGTGGGGAAATCCCCATATGTCCTCAAAGGTTAGAAATATAACATACTCTGTCATTTTTCAGACATGAAACTTTTTGGGAATTGATGCCAACACTTTTTTTTTTTAAACCAGGTGCAGTTTACCATGAATTATGTGACTGTCCAGAGCAGGATGGTGGATTGTGGGAGAGGAACATGCACTGTCCAGCATCTTTCACTCAAATAGAGAAGGATTTATCCATCTTTCCCCTTGTCGATCCAGACCATAACGCCCATGAGATCATTCAACGCTTCGGAAAACAAAACAGTTTGTGCCACTACACCATCAAAAATAACCAGGTGCACATACAGAATGCTTCCATGTAAACTTATAAAGAGATAACTCACCCCAAAAATGAGAGTTTATTCGTTAATCATATACCCCATATCATATGTCTCGGTTATGCAGAAAACAAAGAGATTATGGTGTGGATTTGCAATTAGAAAGTGTTCTTGTCATGGTTATAAGTTTGTATCTAACTCCTGATCATATTTGATGTTTTTTTTACATTTTTTATAATGTTTAAGGCATGAAAATCCATGTGGTGCAAGTCAGTAACAAGCCCACAAGATTATATCCAAAATATCTAACAATTTGTTGAGAGGAAGAATGAATCCATAAAAAATATCACACGACATGGGGTTTGGTGATTCAGGACCAAATTTTCATTTTTAGGGGTGGAGTATATCTTTCAGAATAAATAATATGTCATATTTTGTACAAAAATGATGATTTTGTCTCATCGTGTCATATGCTTTAACTGAAGGTTTATATTAAAACTCACGGAGAACACGTTGGTTTCAGGATGTTTATGGATGCCTTTCTTCTGTCTATTACACGTAAAGTGAGTATGTTTTGAGAAATCTTAAACACATCACTTATTAGTTTTTTTTTCATGCTTATTTTTGTTTCATAACCACTAGATGGCACTGTAACAGAAGTTTAGTAGGTTTGAAGCTTCCAAAAAGAGATCCTGCTTTTTAATCACTGACGCAATGTTGATCTGAAAGCCAGTTTTTTTTTCAGTCCAGCAAAAATATGCTACAATTCTCATCAGAAATAAAGTGGTGCAATTATCTGTATTCACCTACATTACACAATTGACAAAACGGTTAATTTCATTTTCAAAATCCTCACTCGTAAAGAAAAACTGCAAAACTTATTTTCAAAATACAATAATAAACTAACACAATAAAACACTGCAATCATGTTTCAAAAGCAAATATTTTTTTTAAACTCTAATACATGTTTTCTTCCAACAGCAACATTTGGTCAATCATTACAAAAAAAACACTCTCATCAGCTGAAATTACAGAAATAGTATTATTTTATGAGTTTTATAGTTTGGTCGGAAATACTCAAGAAAAGCACCTCTAATACGATCCAGTCAGAATTTATTCTGTGTGATCTGCGTAACTGCAATTGTAATTCTAACGTTAGCAGCTTAGATTCTTAGCTGTATTGTTATCAACTTTTGACCCCAAAGTGTTTACTTCTGCAAAAAACAAGTACAGAGGATAGCATCCTGTTTTGAGAGAGACAAAAGGTTATTTTCAACTTGAAATTGCCAGTAAAAAGTGGTCTTATCTTGGCACCAATAGCACATATGCAAAATGAAAGTTTTGAATTCCTTCTATTGAGTTCACTGCTTTTCCGTCGTGCTAGGTTCGTTTCCCACAGACTCAAGATACCCTTTAAATTCCATCTATTTCTTTAATGATCACAACACAAACATTACCAGGTTATGCTATTTTTTAAACAATATTACATTATTCTTTTAGCACAATGTTCTTTTCATATTCGTTTGTAATTTACCAGACCTGAGTGTTTGTTAAAACATCGGAAACGCCGAAAGTCTTACATTTGAATTTCTTCTCTGCGAGAACCTATTAAAAGTGAAAATGTTGAGTGTTTGGATTGAAAAAAATCAATACGTGTCTGTGATCAGGTGAAAGTTCCAGACATTGAGTTTTTTGTGAACTTGGGTGACTGGCCCCTGGAGAAGAGGCGTGCCTCTGAGAAGCCCAGTCCGATCTTTTCATGGTGTGGGTCCAATGACACACAAGACATTGTCATGCCGACCTATGACCTCACCGAGTCTGTCCTGGAGACCATGGGAAGGTGAGAAGCTGTAATGCAATTCTTCAGATGCAGTTAACTTATAACAGTTTTTATGGAACTTATATAACTTTTATGGATTCTTAATGAACTATGGATTTACTGTCTATGTGTAAGTAGAGAAGAATTTGGTTATTTTAAAGTGTTTTGAATGACATTTTTTTGTGTATAGATAAATTGGTCTCTAAATATGTACAATCAACTTAGTTTTCAAAAAACTAAACTTCACTTTTTTAGGTGATGTAATTAACCTCAGCATGTGTTGCTTTTCTCTCACATGCACTCTTGTGGTCTAGGCCCTACCTTAGATTCCCTGTAAACAATATTTTATTTTTGTTTTAATGAACAGTCTTGATGCAAAAAGTTCAAATTATCTAAAATGAATCATGATTTAATCTGTGCTGATTACAAGTAGTACATCTTATTCTTTTCATTGGCTATTGCAATATTTGATGTAATGATACACTGTTAGAAATCTTGCACTTACAAAGTATTTCATTACCATATGCCTCACTAGCACAGCTAAAAGAAATTTTGCTTAAGCTACAAATTGTTTTTTATACTCATATAAACAGAACCAACAAAAATTTTGTGGTTTTTAACTGTAGTTTAATTTTGATGTAACTCCTAATGAATTTCAAAGTATCTTCAAAATACAACAGTGGTTACAGAAACTGTTATACTTGCCGAGTTAAATGTATTATTTTGTCTTTATGTATGTAATTGTTCAATGCGCAATTTACTGAAATTATGTACAATTTACATATTTAAATATTTTATTATATTAACTGAAGCGTTGTTTTAATATTATTGGATTTTTAAGTCTTCTGAAGCTTGAGTTTTTCTTTATTTTATCTCACTTTAAATGTTAGTGGTAGAGGAAGGCACCAAATAGTTCACTATAATAGTTTTTGTGCTGTTTACCTTCAAAGGAAACAACTTACAAAGATAGATAAAAGAAATGAATGAAATTGCAGAAAATGTCACAAATCTGAAAGCGGACATACATTTTCAGCTGTTATTTTCTGTGATGATCTGGGATCATTTGTTACTCATGAGACTCTGAGACTCTTTTTCATGTTTCAGACATGAAATTAGAAATAGTTCAACATAATACGGTGTTGTTCTGAGTGACCTCATCCATCGAATGTTGGAACTTAACTTTGTTTTTATTATTTTAAAGGACCAATCATTGTTTGTGTTTTTGATCGAGAAATTAGAATTAGGTCTGCCACAATAACCTGAATATGTGTAATTGCTTCAAACTGTGACTTTGGGAAGCATCAAATTCATAATTT
The DNA here is from genome assembly GCA_900490495.1 of Danionella dracula. NCBI lineage: Eukaryota > Metazoa > Chordata > Actinopteri > Cypriniformes > Danionidae > Danionella > Danionella dracula. The sequence goes on from UELW01000245.1 coordinate 1,182,561, forward strand.
TTGATACTTGTCATCTGTTTCTCCTGGTAGAGTGAGTCTGGACATGATGTCTGTTCAGGGACATACAGGTCCAGCTTGGAACCAGAAGATAAGCAAAGCATTCTGGAGAGGGCGAGACAGCAGGAAAGATCGCCTGGAGCTGGTTAAACTAGCGCGAGCAAACCCTTCCATAATTGATGCTGCCTTTACCAACTTCTTCTTTTTCAAGCATGAAGAGAGCCTTTATGGACCCATTGTTAAACATGTGTCCTTTTTTGACTTTTTTAAGGTGAGTGGTACAATACTTTGAATATCATTTGTTCACTTTCAGTAACCACGTGAGATTATGTTTTATTGGTTACATTGATTATGTTGGTACAAAATCATAAATGCTTTTAAAAGTCAAATGAAATCAGGGTTTATTGAACAGCCATCATCAGCCAGCCAAGAATCCATGTCTGAGCTGTGTCTGTGAGACTCAGGCTCATCTCTCCTGGACGCGGGTTACTTCAACAAACACAGATATGGAAATACACAGGCATGAAATAAAATGAATTGGAAGCGTTCCCAGAGTCTTTCATTTTAAATCCTTAGCTCAAGATGGAAAAATAAAGATAAAGAGTAGATTTTGGCTTTTTTGCACACACTAATGGGGGTGAACAGTCGTAAAAATGTACATTGCTTAATCACCCCCAAACTCAGAATCACAAGATTAACACGCAGAACAAAAAATAATATAATGGCGATTATTTTGAACCACAATATTAGCAACATTTTGATGTACTGCTGATATACTGTATATGAATTATAATTAAATCAAAACATGTTCTTCAACTGAATTTTTCTATTGATAGTATAAGTACCAGATCAGTGTGGATGGGACTGTAGCAGCGTACAGGCTTCCTTATCTGCTAGCAGGAGACAGTGTGGTGTTCAAGCAGGACTCTGTATATTATGAGCACTTCTACAGTCAGCTTCAGCCATGGGTGCACTACATTCCCTTCAAAGCCGACCTCAGTGATCTGCTGGAGAGGATCCAGTGGGCCAAAGAACATGAGGATGAGGTATCTCAATGAACATTTGAAAAAAAAAGTATTTTTAACTTCCTCAATGTTAAAGACATCCATGTATTAAAAAGAGAAACACGTTGAATGGGGAATTAACAAGCAATTGAAAATATGAAAACACTTGACTAAACTACTTTTCTTTACTCATCCGGACAGGTAAAGAAAATTGCCCTGGCAGGTCAACAATTTGCACGAACCCACCTGATGGGGGAAAGCATCTTCTGCTACTACTACAAACTCTTTCAGGTTTGAAAGTTTTTGTGTTCTGTTGACTTCTCTGACCTTTATGTAACTGTGACTTTTTTGTTATATTGTTCACTCATTTTCTGAACTTATCAGCTTACATCTTATCCTATCTTCATCTTGCATCTTCATCCAAGTTGTTGTTCTCAAGGCTTCGAGACAAAGGTCACAGCGTGCACGTCTTGCCTCCTGCACAACACACAGTGGTCTTTTTACTGTGTTGATAAGAGAATGGTAATAGAACAAGAAGCACTTCTTTATCGCACAATAAAAACTCCTGAATGGGGTTTTCAGTATTTCTGTATTACTTTAAGGGTGCCCCATGATGCCTTTTTCAATGCATTTACAATAAACGTTTGACCCTCTTGACTAGCACTGCACATTTTATAACTTCTCAAATGCAATATTCATTGTAAAGAGCATCTTTAAATAAACATTTAAGTCATTTTTCTTGCTTTATTTTTACTTATAGGGTTTTTAATTTAACAATATATTGCAATAATTTCCGCTTTTAACATTTTATGAAATACATTCATGAAATCTTACTTTTTGCACCATAAAATATTGGAAACTGGTTTATTGCAAAGTAGACTTGAGCTACGTTTGTGGTTAGATGTGGATAGTCTCTGATTGGCTAGTGGGTGGGGATATGCCTCATGGGTTAAGATAAGTTTCTAAAGCTTTTTTGAGCTCTCAGTAAAGGAAAACTGTATTCCATGAATAAATACATTAACAATGTGAACTTCAGGTATATATTTGTACAAAAATAAATACAACATTGTAATTGCTTGCAACTGTTTTTTTCTTTTAAACATGCTCAAACTGAAAGGCAATTTAAACAATGGAACTACAGCATTATTAGTTTAGATGCTATTGTTACTATTCTTTTTTTTTTTAAACAGTTTGTGTTTTCAACATTTACAGCAGATGTAAAACATTCAAAGTAATAAAGGAAATAAATGGAAAGTTAAGAAATATGATCATTGATTTAATTAATAGTTAATTGGAAGTAATTTAATAGTTTTTGAGTATTTATTCATTTTTTAAACATTTACCTCAAAAACTACGGCTACATTCAATTTTGTGAATCACAAAGTTCATAAACCCCAGTGCTTTATTGTTTTACATAACCATTTGGCTGCAAACATTAATCTTTAAGCACACATTCTATTCGCCACGTTCTTCTCGACAATAAAACTGCAGTAGGTGTGGAAGTGTTTGAGGTCAAGACCACTCCAGCTACTTGATTTTATGTGATTTTGACTGCAGATAAAGGTGTCTGTTTAGCTTGATGCTGTCCCATTCGGGTCAAATGGAGGAAATGTGAAGTCTTCATGGTGAAAGGAGCAGAGAACGTTCCACTGAAAGTGCTCATTGAGAAAGACATTGAGCAGAAGTTTGCAGACTCATCTTGTGATGTGTTTTTTGTTTTAGAAATATGCTGAACTGCAGGTGACTGAGCCCAAGGTTCGTGATGGTATGAAGCTTGTAGAACAGCCAAAGGATGATCTTTTTCCATGTTACTGCGCAGGAAAAAAGGTCTGATTTTACTGACAGTGGTTTGTGTCTAGTTACTCAAAACATTTAATCATTACTGATGGAGTAACCATTTAAGCATATATAGATGGTAGTTTTTTTTCATGATTAGTCATCTACGGTGGGAGCAGAGTATTATTCTCAGAGATTTATGCATTATTTAGGACATATATAACTAGTTTTTATTTTAATGTGTTGTTTAAATTGAAAAAAAAAGTATTTTTCTCAGACATTTATTGGGTGACTATACAATTTGGAGCAGGTTTATTTTTTCATCACATACTTCATGAGTCATTAGTTTTTATTTTATGTTAGCTCTAGCTTCCCAGTAGCAGTAGTATGTTCTTGTTTTTTCTTTAAAAAAAACGAATACATTAAAATCATAGGGTATTCATTTATGAATTGTAGGCCCCTTTTCATTGCAAACTTCCTGCTGTCTCATTTCAGTTTTAAAATGTTTTTGTGGGTTTTGTGCCATTTTAGAAAAAAAGTAATTACACTGACTTGTTTTAAACAGGCACACAAATTTACACATTTGTAATTGTTTGTTTTGTTTTGTTGTGTAGGTCAGAGATGAGCTGTGAGGTCATCCATTTCCATTTCTGAGAATACCAAATTTCAAGCCTGCAGTGTTGTAGTAACAGAAACATTAAGTAATTATTTTTAATAAATCTCTCTGTTTCTATTTTTCTGTTGGTTTTATTTTTACCTTCTCTGAGCTGGATAGTTTTTTTTGTTTGTTTTAAACGTTTATTAAAACAGTACTTTAAAACAAAGCAAAAGAAAAAACTAAACATTTCAAATATATTTGAAGTTACATGTCATCAGTTTGACTTTCAGAAAATCTGACTAATTAGTTCCTTATTCGATCATTTAGTCTTCTGTTTATTGCTTTGCTTGATTTTTGCTGGTGTTACAATTTTTTGTGGATCTGTCTGGCTAGGAGCAAGTTGAAGTTAGTTTTTTTTAATCCACCAATGAGACCATTTTGTCTGATTCAGTTCTAAAATTCAAAGGCAGTGTAATTGCCTTTATACAGATAAAAAAGAGAAAATCCATATATAGTATTGATGCACTGTAACAGGGAAACAAAACATGGAGGTAGAATTTTTAAAATCATACTACATGAACACTTTTGCCATCTTAAAACAGCATTTTGGTACTTTACCATTAGCACTCTACCAATGGCAATTAAAAAAAAATAGCTACACTTAAAACTAGCCTTAACCTTGCCGTTCAATAAAATAAATGCAACTGGAGTGTCACATTTTCTCCACCCAATCCATGGAGTGCTTGTTTGTACGCTTGACGCTAAACAGATGTGAATGCGTCCTCCTTTGCTTTAGGTGGCGCTGGTAAGTTAATTTTTCTGAACCCCGTTTGTATTCAGACGAGGAACATTTTTCCCGCCTGTATTTGTTTTGAGATTTCACTACGCCTCCGCATCGCCGCTACCGCCAACTTAATGTTCCAGTTCCAACAGGCCACAAGGTCTTTATTCACTACATGGAGTTTTACGAGGTACAAATGTACTCTGTGTTTAACTCAACAAATCGTATTTGAGTTTTCCTTGGTTTTTCTGATGTCCCCAAAGTTGTTTTAAGCAAGCTCTTGTTTTTCCTTTAAACGTAAAGGAAATTGTTCGAATTCCATTCGAACAGAAAGAGCTGGAAGGCGTCTTCACGGTTCCAGGTGGCGTCAGCGGCTCCGGGGCAGCAGTGCTTCTGACGCACGGGGCGGGAGGAGACCTCCACTTCAAGCAGCTGGAAAGCATCGCGCGCGCTCTCGCCTGCGCGGGAGTCCTGTGCCTGCGCTTTACCTGCAAAGCCATCAACCTCCTCTACAGAATCAGAGCTTATAACGCTGTCGTAGTAAGCACTAATTAATTAGTGTAAGCATGCAGGCACCGATAATAGTTTCTGTGCTTATATGTATGTAATAGACCGTAAGCTTTAATTTTACTGTGGTGGAATTTTGCAGGAATACATAATGGCCCATAAGAGATTTTCTCCGAGCAGTCTATTCATAGGAGGTAAGCTGACGGGTTAAAAATATCAACTTAACGGGTAAATAAAAGCAAAATGTTATGATTAGGCTGCAAACACTAACAACAAAAATTAAAAGTGTTAATACTGAACGGTAAGGGTAAAAAAACGAGTTAAGGTAAACGTAAAATGTAGTGTGATCGTGTATGCTTACAAGTGACTAATCTGAACACTTTTAAAGAATTGAATTGATATTGTTCACATTAGACACCCTCTCAAAAGGAAATGTGGTTTTAGTGTCTAGAAAAACGCTATATTACAGTTATAATTATTATTCACAGCCAGGCTCAATGTTTTTGTGGGCGCTACTTTTTTTTTCCAGGTCTTTTTTCATGTATTTCAGGGGTTGTGTGTGTGTGTTTATTGGCAGGGCGTTCTCTGTGTGCCCGCAGTGCTGTTGCTGTGTGCAATCAGTTGTGCTCCAAACAGAAGGATGCAGTTCAGGGACTTCTGTGTTTATCCTTTCCTCTAAAACAGCCAGGAAAACCAGAAGCACATATGGAGCGCAGTGAAGGTCTGCGATCGCTCTCCCACACTCCAGTGCTGTTTGTTTCTGGCACTTCAGACAACATGTGTAAACAGGTGAACACTCCACTGTGTCTCATCACAAATACATAGTTTTTTTAGCATAATTTGTGATGAACGTGAATGTCTCATCCCTAAAGTCTTTGCAACAAGTTTTTTCTTCGATTGTTTTTCAGGAAGATTTAGAAGCTGTTATTGATGCCATGAAAAGCCCTTCTGTTGTTCACTGGGTTAAGAATGAAAATCATGGACTTGCTGTGCGTGGCAGATCAGAAGATTCCGTGTTGGAGGAAGTTAATGCACAGATCGTTGCTTGGGTACAGCGATACAAATAAATGCCTGCAGTGTACATAAAGTACTGCAGGTTTTATGTTTTAATATATGAAATAAAGGACCATGCCTTCTATATAAATATATCTATCGTTATTTATTAGTTAATCTGTGAGCAAAAACACTGTTTTTTACTATGATTTTTTTTTACCAGACACAACTGTATTGTTGAAAAAATTAAAATTTCTCACTCTTTTCATAAAAACTAAGTTTAAGTAATCTTGTTCAGATATAAGATCATCGAGACTTCGGCTCTGGATTCTGCAAAGCTCTTGTGTGCAATGTTAAGTGCCATGTGTGAAGAAATAAAAATTACAGAAGAGCGGAACAAATAAAAAATGTAATATCAAAGCTGGGTGATAATCCCGAAGTAAATACAATGTAAAAGTTCATAAAATTGGAGTGGAAGATAAAAAACGGGGGTAAGTGAAGAATACGCTTCACACAAATAAACACTGAAAAACTTAACTGACAAAATTTAATGATAATTTTAAAAGCCTTTCAAAACGTTAAATTGATTGCGATTTATTATCCAAGCATTAATTCCCCCTGTACCTTTAAGGAAGTATGACGTCATCCAACGAAAAAGCGTATGATTGGCTGTCCGTCTCACTTTCTCCTGCAGCAGCTTTAAACATGGCGCAGGACTGTTGGAATAAAATTAATATTCCCTTTCCAAGTGCAGTATCTTCGAGTCGGATACAGTTTACAGAGTCATTGGGTAGATTATGATTTATAATGTTTGGCTGGAAAGAGTAGAAAAAGGCTGAGTATTTTTGTAAAATCTGTTTGTTTTCCGAAATTTACCAAACACGTGGGTCGTCAAGATAAACATGGAGGCACGAACCGACTGTTACCAGTTTGTCGATGGACTAGGAATGCTTGTTTTAAAATGCGGTTGTGGATATAAACGGTTTCATTTTAGTAAATGTTAAAATGTCCGAAAGGGTGTTTGGGGACAGTTTCTCCCTACACTATAAAGGACCCTCAACAAATGCTAGAAAAAGTTAGAAATGTGTTTTTGATTTCGTTCATAAATATCTCTCTGTCTCCAGATCTCTTGATTCAACGTCTTTTGGTCGATTGTGAGCACGTGCTGACCCTGTTATGCAGTAAAGTGCTCCAGATAGAGATCCGTGTGCTCTACGAGTTACTTTACGTGTTGAACAATGGTTTCAGACAACACAAGCCTTTCCGTGCCTTGAAACAGGTGAGGAGCTTTGCATCAACTTTCATGAATGAAAAGGTGCCACTTTTTTAGAACTACCATCAAGAGTATGAGGTTATTAATGCAAAACAATAAATAAAAACAAAATTTTTGTGAATGTTGCACAAGTAATTGACCGTGTTTGGAGAATACCGTACATCCACTCCATTGTAGTGTAATGTGAACTAAGTAAATGTTGCACAAGAAGTAATTGATTAAGTGTTTGGAGAATACTGTACCTGTACATCCACCCCATTATTGTACAATGTAAAGTAAGTAAATGTACGTTTTTGTAAATGTTGCACAAGTCATTGATCAAGTGTAGTACAATGTATGTCATGTTTACATCCTTTCTAGGTTGAACAATGTGTGAACCGCTTAAAAGAAATGAAGTTGCAAGCAGTAGTTCAAGATCTGAAGGAAGTTTGTCCAAACAAATTTGAGAGGTAAGAAGTTTATCTAAACAATATTCCCCCCCAAGTTCGTGCTTGCCATGAAGACAGATTTTTTTTCACTGTAGGGAAGCAGGAGCAGAGGCTGGAGAGTGTGATGTTCCCAGTCAGCCCATGTTAGAGTGGCTCAGTTTGAAACTGCTTGGAGGCGCCAATCTTTTAGCGCGAACATTAGAGCGGTGCACCCAAGCTTTCATGTATCCTAAATGCTCTCAAATGCGTTAGTGTTCTCTCTGTTTGTGGAAAATATAAAAAATAAGCATGTGAATGAGAAGACGCATGATAATTATCCTTCACAGACCAGATAGACTGACACGACAGCATCTGCGGCTCGGTGAGTTCATCGTGTTGAATGTGGTGATCACCAGCATGCTCAGTCGCCTCTGGTGAGTTTGCATTTTCTTCAATTATTTACATTTAAAACAGTTAATAGTGATTGCAATAATTAACTGTTGGAGGAATTTAAAAGTACCCTGTGCAAACAGTTCTATAAAATTGGTTTTGCAAAACCTATAAACAACATGGAAATAGAACTGGGTGATTTGAGGGAAAATACACACTAATTCAATTGTTTAAAGTTTAATTCTTTCAGGAAATATTTTTATTTATTTAAAGTGCAATACATTAAATACTTCTTCTTTTCTTTGCCTGTTTTTATATTTTAAAATATTTGATACTATGTTAACATATTGCTGTCTAATTGTCTGCAAGAAAAATATTTCTATTTAGTTTTTCACACTAATTCAGCACTTTCTGGTTTGACAGGACATATCACCCAAGTCTTTGTTAACGTGATAATTGTTTTTAAAAGAGCCGGATTTAACTAGGTTTTTGTTAATATGCTCGAATAGAACTGAATCACCCAATAAGATGGGCGTCTACATGTAGCAGTGAGACAGGGATTTTGCTCCTCCTGTGTGATGTTAATTTGTTGTTACACTATGTTTTTCATTCAAAAATCTGATCATGCAAATAGATGGGCTCAAGGTGTTTGATCATGTAAACAAATGGGCATTGTGTATGTGATGTATATCTTCTTTTATGCAAGTGTGGCTCCATATTATTAACTCAAGGCTGACTGCAGACATATTAAAGACAAAGATGTGAAGGCACCCTGCTCAGTAGGAGGGGTGTTGTGACTAAATGCTTTTGTGTTTACATGATTTAGGGCTGCATCTATTGATTATTTTGAGCATTTATTTATCTAGCACTTTAATTGATTCGTTAATCAGTTAATTTAGATAAGCTGTTTCGATTTTTTTGATCATCTGACTGGGTTGCGCAGTGGGTAGCTTGGTTGTCTCACAGCAAGAAGGTCGCTGGTTCGAGCCTCCGCTTGGTTGGTTGGCATTTCTGTGTGGAGTTTGCATGTTCTCCCTGTGATCGCGTGGGTTTACCCCGGGTTCTCCGGTTTCCCCCACAAGTCCAAAGACATGCGTTATAAGTGAAATGAGAAAAAAAAACTATTGTCCATAGAGGATGATTTTGAACGCGTGTGAATGTTTCCCAGCAATAAGTTACGGCTGGAAGAGCATCCGCCGTGTAAAACATATGCCGGAATAGTTGGCAGTTCATTCCACTACACTTTACTCTTTTTTTTTTTTTAAAGAATGGCAACAAAATTCATTTGCTTACCAAAAAGTATATAGCTTAATAATATAAATAGCTCTATTATAGTCATGACACATTTCACAAAAACAGTGGATTAACATAGTCTTAATGAATATTAACACATTTTATGGGGTAATTACAATTACTGTTAACACTGTTAATGTTTGTTCTATATTTCTTGTTAGGGTGTTTTTCAGAGGAATTTTGAGAGCCCTTATTCCTATGTATGGAAGAATGAACAATCTCCTCCAGAAGGTTTCAAGCTGTCATCCCATGCCCTACCTGACTAATTTCACTCTACCTGGAGGCCTGACGGAGTTCCTCTGCCTTTCCTTCCCTAATCTGCTGATTCAAAGTGTCAACAAATCATTAAAAACAGGGAAAAGAAAGCGTACATTTCATTTTCTCAAGAAGATGTTTGGGGAGGATAAGCAGTTGGGAGACGATAATGATGAACATGAGCAAGAGATGTCGTCATTAGCAGCTAGTGTTTGTGAAAATTCTGGTCTGGATCTGGGAGAAGTGGTGTCACACAAGCGAAAAGGTTGGTCTGATTTTTATCATTAGTAGACACCTGTAATTGTACTTGCGTTACTATTTCCCTGATTGTCCTTTGTTCAGACTCCAGACCAGTTTCAGTTTAGTGCTGTGCCAACGCCCTGGAACATTTCCCTTCGTTGTTTTCTTTGGTGATTTCATGTCATGGTATTAGGGGTAGGTCACATCATATTGTCCATGACAATACCGGTACAATACTTAATATAACTTACAGTATTAGACTACATAACTAGTGTATTAGAAAATTAAAATCATAGTCTACTGTTGGGTGGTTTATTGTGAAGAGTGATGCGAGAAGATGACCAAATTTTCTAAAGTACTCATCCCCCCGAAACCGGGGACCGATACCACGGTCTGAGAAATGTCTATGTTTGAGCGGCATGTAAGGGGTTAATCACAGGCTATGAGTGCTCGCCCCCCACACCCCGGTTCCAGCTCAGAGCAGAGCAGGGAGAAGACGAGGCGAGATATGTCAGCCATGAAACTATTTCAAAGTGAATGAAGACGACAAAACAAAGGCAGATTGCAAGTTGTGCTCAGCGAAATTATCCAGAGGACGCTCAAAAGGTAGCGCATTTAACACAAGTAACTTAATCAAGCACCTAAAATCCCAACTCGACAATAAGTACAAAGAGTTTACCCACGCTTCTAAACCAACACAACCCACACTGCAGCAAACTCTTGCAAAACGAGAGAAAATGTCCAGAGACAATCGACGTGCTGTGAAATAACACAGACAATTATCAGGTACATTGCATTGAGTGACCACCATCTCTCGGTCGTGGAAAATGTGTGGGTTCCGGATCCCAGATATGTTAGACACAGAAGAGCTTCTTCCGTAAACAGGAGCATATCTGTTGTGTGAAAATACTGATGCTGCTCAAATGACCATTATTTGTGATTGTTAATGGCTAAAGTTGTTACCGCTGGAGAGATTTGAAACGAAGATCTACATGCTTCTCCATGTCTGTTGGTTTATGTTTGCACTACAACACAAAAAGACGTCACTCAGACGCACTCAAATGCATACGACAAGAAAAGCAAACGCTATTAGCACCACTGTTACCAATACTGTTAATAAAGAGTGCTTTAATTTTAAGTTATTTTATATTATGAATACTACCTGGTTGGAGTTGAAGCAATATTATTAATTATTCACAAAATTAAAAAAATGTCACACTGTCAAGGAAATTTCCCTTAAACACATGAAATACTTTTTGTTCTTGAGGGCAGGACTTTGAGCAAACAGCTGCTCCCATTCTTCCCTACGTGATACTGTCCTGCCTCACTATTTTTATTCAAGCTTGGAGAAGAGATGAGGAATGCGCTTACGTAAGCAGGAGACAATCATGTTTACCTGTTTTTGAGCGTATACAAGACGTTCTGTCATATTACACAGTCCGACCAGTACATAGGTTGTTTTCAAATGCAATGAACACTCGTGATATCAGCGGCTGTTAGAACACAAAGAAGGATGGCACAAAAGATGCACAGAAACACTATTTAACTTCATTAAATAGAATACAGGGATTAACTGAGATGCAAGAGGTTATAACATAATGATACGTTAAATTAATATAATTTTACTGACACGCACCTTCTGTACTTAATGTTAACTGTTTCAAAACTATGTATTGCTGCCTTAATGAAGGCCCATAGCAGTTACAGGGAACACACTGTAATAAGCTTAAATTTCTTTTTACGTTGCAAAACTTGCATAATAAAATGTGCTTTGACAGCAACAATCATGCATTCCGATTTATTCACTTCATTACAATTATGAGTGTGAATTTTGAGTGTCTTTGTGAAGAGCTGCGCTCTGAGAGACCATTTAAACCTAGATTAACACTAGTCTGCTCATTTTAAATCATTTTACAGCAGTAATTATTCTCTATTATTAGGAAATTGAGTTTTCACAAGTAATGCATGAAAAAAAATTATATAAATTATAAATGTTAAAAATACAGTGATATAAATTTTTTATCATAACGTCCAACTCTGTGTAGATTTTTTTTTCTGAGTATTTGAAACTTTTTATTCTATTATGTTCTGTTCTGTTTATTGTTTTTAAGGTGCAATGTGTGTGTTTTAGGGCAATACATTTGACACTTATTGTGTACAATTGTATTTTCTTGAAATTGTTACAAATATTTTTATGGAACATTTTGTCATTAAAAATGTCACTTCATAATGTTGTCGCCAAACTTCCTAAAACATTGTTATATTTAAGGGCCCACTCCTGCATGGTTTTATGCCTCTACTTTGTTCTTGCTATTTTATGTCGTTTGTACTTGTATGGTGTCCAGATAGGCATCCTCAAAAATAAAGTGTCGTTTTTATTAACATTTAATGCCTTTTACAATTTTGCAGATGTGCCTCAATATGGAATGGACATTAAAAGTTTGCTTCAGCGGAGTTGCAAAACAAGCAAAGAGGTAAAATCTTTTTTTTATTGGTATTTTACTGTATGTGTGGTGTCATCAGTATATGTTAAGCGAAGAATACATTGGGAAGATTTCATTTAGTCTTCAGTAAGTAATGATATTATTTTGTTTTTCTAAAGAAAACTTTTGAGACGCAAATAAAATGGAACATTGCAAGACAAGCCCCAAAAAAGAAGTTCCTGAAGTCGCTCAAGAAGGTATCCAGCTTCAGAGACATGGCAGCCTTTCTCAAGAAAGTGATGACCTGGTGCCGGAGCTGCAAGCTTCATCCAGAGCGAAAGCACCTGTCCTTCTTGAGCCTGAAGTGTGTGAGAATGGAAAGTCTGGAGGCAGAAGGTTTACGGTAAGAAAATAACAAACAAAATGCTCTTAAAATACTGTTTAAAATCTGTTTTTAAAAGAGTATATGGTTTGTGTTTGTACCCAGCGTGGAAAAACGATTGAAGACATTTAAGGTGAAAGTTCAAAAGGCTTTGATGCTTCAAAAGACTGGTTCCCCAAAACGTTCCCGTTTCTTTTCTCCACTTTGGAGATTTCGTTGGCAAACCAGATTCTCTATAGCACACTACAAAACCTTCCAACACAGGCCTCTGGTGTCCAGGAGGTCTTGTAGAACAGTTCAAGATTTGTTTGGGTCATTAAGTAACAGGGAGAGGTTTACAAGAAAGCAAAATGATTTGCTGATGGTAGAAGGTCTGGCTTTAGAATCTGAGATGACAAAAACCAGTTCACAAACTGCATTGCCGATTCGAAGCCTGCGAAAAGATGACATTGATGACATATTTGAGACATTTGGATTTTAAGTTTTGATAAGTGTTGGTGAAATTATTGTTTCTACCATTTCAGTGATAAAAGTTGATATTTTGAATCCATAAAAAGTGTCAATCCGAGATGTTTTCTACTTCTTAGGGGGGCATGACAGAAAATAATTGAGAAGCGCTGCAATAGAATAAATATAACCTTCAAAAGTGCATTTTAACCATTCACCTTTTTTGTACGACAGGCTTATAGCACTGTACTTTGACTGAGACCTACTGATGTGTATATATACTGACCTTTTCATTATAAAAAACATATTTAAATGGGTTCTATATCAAGATAAAACAGGAAGAAAACAATTAAGTTTAAAATAACTTAAAATACTTGACAGCAAAATAAAAGGCTAGGCAGAATTACCTTTTTTTTATCCTGCACACATAAATTGTAGGGGTTAAATGTGCAATGCACACAATTGATGATCTTGCACAGTCTGTTGTTATTTCACTTATTTGTGAATCAGAAATGCTAAAAACCTGGAAGTGGGGAAAATTGAGAATGCACACTAAAAACCAAAGACTTGCTTTGGAATTTTGAGTAAATTTATTTGCAGAAACGATTAATAATTAACATTATCTATGCACAAGTAAAATGGCTTTAAAAATGTAGACAGTATTTCAAACTACAACTGGAGGTACGCAGCAATAAACTAAATTGCTCTTATGTGCCAAAAGTTTTTGAAATTAATTTGTTTCAAAGACTGAAACTTTTTTTAAATCTATAAATGTAAATAATTTATTTAAATCAAAGACAGAAACTATTTAAATTCAAAATATGATTGTTTATTGATTTTTTTTTTTTGTTTAACTTGCAACAGGTTTTGTCATGTAAACAACATACCTGCAGTAAACCATCAATATCCTCCAAGTTAACTTTTTGCTTCTCGTCTTTGGTGGTTGTTAGTTTGTGGTCTCTTTAGACTCTTGTTTTCTAGGACTCTCTGCCATTAACAGCTTGCTTTGTGAAAAAACCATAGGTCTTTAAACCTTGGAACAATTGCAGTAGCGATCTTCATCCGTGTGAGATTAGTGCTGTCCTTGCTTTTAGATAGTGTGAGGTAAAATAATGTTTGAATTTAACTATAGGCTCATCATCCTCTGTTCACTCCATAATTTATGGCGATACCACTGAGCAGGAGAAAATGTATTTTATTTACATTACATTATTCAACTTTTTGTACACATTATACATTTTTTATTAATTGCATGCGTTAACAAGTTAATTTTGTTACACATGTGCGTTCACATCCGCTAAAATTGTTTGTAGTGTGAGATGTTGAGTTCAATCAGCTCGCGAAGTTGTTACATCTTTGCTATGAAGTCATCAGGATTTTAAAACTAGTTTGAATTTCTTCCGACCTCAAGATCTTGGATCAGAGGTTGTTTGTAAAGTCTCGTGACTTTAGGTACATTGCATGATTTACGACACACAATACAAGACAACGATTTATTAAATAAAACTGTGGCAAAATAGGCCAAACACTGCAGTGTCTGCTCAGCTTAACTATAGTAAAGCAGTAGTATTCAAGTTAAATACTGAAAAATTAAGCAAAAATATTACAATTAAGCAAACTTCCCTCAGTAGACATTTTCCCTGAACACCTGGGTGCTTTTTAAAGCAAAGTTTTGATTATGCTTCTCCTTAAAATCAGTTATTTAACAAAACAACTGTGACTTCCATAATACATGTATAATGGCTTACATTGTTCTGCTTAATATCTACATTTTATATAAAAATTTACAAAAAATGTACACATTATTTACAAATATGTATTGCAAGTTTTATGTAACTTAATTTTCCTTTTTTATCATCGTTTGAAGAATGTTATTTTGAAACAAGTCGTTGTAGGAAAAAAAGCATGGGACAATTAAGTACAAGTTTATAAAACATTTATTAAGAACCATCTGCTTTCAAATATACATCACACTTATGTTGTGTATAAAAAGCAAATGTTACACTTCAAGGGTTCTTGAATATAATAAACAATTTACAATGCACATATTAGAAGAAAAACCTTAAGTATAAGCATGGGTTGGCAAGAAATAATAAATATGCAGCAAATTCTAAAACATCAGACATAGTATGAGAAACTCAATATTTAATTTCCAATTGTGAAAACGCATCTATAATTGAATAAATTACCTCATATTCAAAATACTACATATATACAGTAGTTTACTCAAATTATCATAAAATGTCTTGCATGCTTGCTGGTGTAATGGTTTTTGAAAGCTGAAAAGTAAATATATTTCAATAATCAGTTGGCTAAACACATTTTCAAACAGAAGTGAAAAACACTGAATAAGCTGCTTGATTACAATGTCCACACCTTTATGAAAGGAGGAAATACGTAGTCGTAAGAGCATTTTGATCAAAGGTACAAACCATATGTTTAACTCGCTGACCCTCATTTTCATTCTATTACAGCTAATGCAGAAGTAAGACAGTCGTAAGCTAGGGTTGTTAGACGCAATGAAAGGTACTAGTCAGATTAAGCAGGTTAATGTCTTGAGCAGGGTACCCCAAACCTGGTCCTGGAGGGCTGCGTCCCTGCACATTTTATTTGCAACGCTGCTGTAGTATGCATACTACTCTAGCTTCAGACAGAGGACCCTATTTAGAGCCACAAGTGTTTCATGATGGTTGAACCAAAAATGTGCAGAGCTCTGGCCCTCCAGGACCAGGTTTGGAGACCCCTGATCTAGAGAAAGCATTTTACTCCGGGGGACAATGGAAGTGTTTTAACCACTGAGACCTGACTTTTCTAACCCGAATGGTTTTAAAATGGTCAATGCCACAATACTTCATTCCAAACATATGATATATACACTGTAATAATGCCCGGTCAGACTGGTTTTGAGAACTGCAAGAATTTACTAACTCTTTAGATCACTTTAACAGTTAGCATCAATGTTCACTCTTACCTACTTCAAAATAAAGTCCAAATAAAAACTGTTAGCATTTAATAACAACTACACAGGAAAATCATTCATCAAGCATTAGAAAATAATTTAATCATAATTTATAAAGCATTGGTTCTATGGTACTAAACATTTTTATTTACAATTCATTAATATAACTACCTGTTTTTTTTCTTCGTTAATACTCTATGTAATATTACAATTATACCACACTTTATAGAGATTCAGCTTATTTATAATTTAAACTCAACTATTTATGAATTACTATATTAATGGTAAAAGATTCAAGTCGTAATTTACAACATATTGAATTATTTGAAATGATTATTTATACATATCACTTAGGCTGTGTGATATTAATATGTACCTACTGGAACTCATGGTTAATTTAATTAGTTATGAAGCATTTACTAGCTTTATAATTAAAGACTCAGTCATATTTTAAACAGAAAAAGAAAAAAATAAAACTGCACAGAGAGTACGTCACCATTGACATTTTTTCTCACATGTAATTGCTTTACATAAATACAATAAAAATATAATAGTTGTTGAATATTAAATCATTAGTATGTTCTAAAGTGTCCTAAATAGTTTACAACTAATAACTTGCTGGTTTTTAAATAGTAAAGTTTATTTTATAGATTAACTGATCTTCAATCAGCATGACATTTTAGATTGTTTGTGTGTATATATATATATATATATATATATATATATATATATATATATATATATATATATATATATATAGTTAATATAAAATGACACAATAAGCTGAAGCTCTCATCTCCCCAATACAATCTCCAATAAAGCTGTTAATGATCACAAAAGCATCCCAAAACTGTTAAATTCTGTGTTTTTTTTAGCAAACAATAACACAAACTTTGGTCTGCCATGATATATATGTATTTTATATGTATTCTCTATAAAGAAATTGTGCTATGACTATTATAAACATTAACAAAAATAAAATACATATATAATATAATATATATAATATAATAAATATAATAATTTTAATTTAGTATTAAGACTCTGCAAATTACTATTTTTTGTTTTAGATCAAATCTAATATTATAGTTAAGCAAGTTACTTTTTTCAAAGGAATAATTGTAATCTCGAAGCTCTCAATGATCATTTCCAGATTCAACGAAATGCTGGGAAATGTTTAGCGTGGTTTGGGTACATTCCAAACATGTTTGTCTGATATAATGCTGGACATTAACAAAACATTCTCTGTGACTACATAATTCCATTTTATGTGGAAAAAGGTCTATAAAGTAATGCTGGCGTTTAAAGACAAAACATAACATATTTTTCTTGTATACTAATATATTGTTCAGAATTCAAGGTAATGCAAAATGTTATAAAATGCAAATGTTTCCATTCGGTGGTTTGGCTTATAATTTTGTACCTTTGTCCTTACTGTCATTGTTACCATTCTCATTGCACTGAAATCCGCCATTCTCCAACCCATAACTCTGCTTGCTCTGATCCTCAATGGTCTGTGTCCCATCTTCATCCCCCTCTGCTGAAGCCCCATTCTTACGCCGCTTGATGGGGTAATAAACTAAAAAGATTTAAAATAATTCAATGCATTTAGAAGTGAGAAAATATTTCTACACCTCTCAAAGAACAAAATGCACTCACTTCCAATTGCAATAGCGACAACAACCAGTTGGAAGATGCTGTATATCAAGGGGAACGCAAACATGACCTCCAGCTCGGCGGGGCTAAAGGACAGCTGAGTGATCGTGCTGGCCAGCTGGGCGTTCTGCATTCCTGTCTCCAAAGCGATGGTGCGGCACCTGACAGAACACAAGACCAACAGTCCAGGACAACCCCACAACTATATCACGACCAGTCTGTGGCTATTAACATGAGTTCTGTTACTGCGGGAGTAATGTAATAACAATAAAAAAGGTCTCAATTCTACCACCCCTCTAGTCTTTTTAACTACATGACATTATTTTCTATTCAATATATTGAGTGATTTGTCACTGAAAGGTAAGCATTAATTAATCCAAACACTATAAATGTGATTTATTTTAGTAAAATTAAGTCAATGGTTTAACATATTTGACTGCAACCTCACAACTTAACATCAGTGTGTGTGATCTGATTTAATGACTTGGGTTTCAGAGGAAGGGAGTGTCTTAGTTTGAGTCAAGCCAAAGTGTTCTGAAAATAACTAATCTTCAACCAGCATCAAGAAATTGTCAACTTTAAGCAATTAATAATTAAAATCTGTACAAATGTAGTCAAACAAATTGCAAAAATGATTTTAATATGACATGAAACAAGTCTTAAAAAAATATTTGATATATATATATATATATATATATATATATATATATATATATATATATATATATATATATTTGACAAAGAAACATTTGGGGCTTTGTTATTTAGAAAGTTGTTGAGTTTTAAATGAAGGCATCAAGTATCATTATTTGACCTTCACATTGTAGCTGTGACTCATTCTAATTACTCTTAATAACTAAGCAGCTGAAGGAAAACAACTGCAGCTTTTTATATTTAGTTCTCAATGGTAAATGTTTATTTAATTGAAGGCTCAATTAAACATAATAGTACTTAAATAATAATACTATTTTTCAGAGCATATAAGACTAAAGTCTATCAAGATAATAGCCTTGAAGCCAAACCTGCTGCTTGGAAGAGGTTACTTTTTTTTACACAAAATAATAATTTTTTTCCCCCTAATACCATTTTATTTTATTAAATAATAAAAAAAGAGTTAATTATATATATATATATATATATATATATATATATATATATATATATATATAAAACTATACATAAAAGTTTATTTTCAAGGAAAAGTACTTATCATCAAAAGAGCTAAATTGTTGCGTTAAATGATCTGAGACTAGTTGTTTTGTGCTTTTAACAATCCACTGCGACTTATACTGTAATGTATATTTGAAGAATATTAGCAAAATATTGAATACATATAATTAATGTTTTAAGTAAATTTCAAGTTGTTTGGGGTAAAACAAGGGTAACTATAAGGTCTTGTACTTGTTGCAGTTTAAAACTTTCACATTTTCTAATTGTTGCACCTACAGTAGTTTAGCTGAACACGTCCTAAATTTATTATTTACATACAGTAATGTTAAGTTTAACAAAGTGTACTTGATAGCCATTTTTACCTGTACCAAGGCTGCCCTACAAAGCGTGCAAAGAGAAACCCCAAACCAAAGCCGATGAAAGGGTAGATGGTTCCAATGATCCAAAGTGAAGGAGCGATGGTCCACGAGGACTGATAAAGCACACCCCCGATGACTGCAATGACGATGATGAGGATGATTCCGACCACGGACCCCACCTACGCATATTAACAAACAGCAGAACATCAGAGAAAATGGTAAAAAAAAAAAAAACACCCCGACAACTCACCTTTAGAATCTTTTTCGCTGCTTTGGGCCACTTGTGTTTCACATACATCCCAAGAGCGACAGGCACAAGCAAACTCACCAAAGTGATCCCTGGAAGATAACAGCAACAGTTAAAACTCTAGAATAATTCCCGCTAAACATATTAGACAGATTTAAGTGTGGATTACCAATGCTGTCATAGGGGATCTGAATAGCATCGCCTGAAGTCCAGACGGTGGTGTAGATGAGCAGGCACAGAGGCATCATTCCCAGAGCCAGGATTGAAGAACAGGCGGTCATACTTATACTGTGAGTAACAGAATTCAGCATTGTCAGTCTTCAAGGACAGCCTGCTCTTCTTATTTTAATTACAATTTCGCTCTTCAATTTGTTTGGAACTAGATGTCATTGACTTCCAGATAATTGTGAATTTGGTTGTTGCCGCTATTTGTGTTTAACAATCTTTAAAGCCTCTTTAATTTACAAAACAACTAAGCTTTGAAAGAGAAGGACATTGAGTCTTGGTTAAATGTTCTGCTTTTGGCCTTTTAAAACACTTCTATTGCTTTTACATAAGAAGGATTTTTTCCACTGCATGCCTTCAAAAACTTGTATCATTATGTTAATATTATCGCCATTGAAAGCTCTGCATGTTACTTTTAATAATAATAATAATAATACAAATTATTATTATAAAAATTATATACACTGAAATTACCAATAACGTGTTAAACATTAGAGAAAACATACACTTATAAAGCAACTAGCAGTCCAATGAGCATTTACTAATAGTACAAAAATAACTACAACAACATTAACATTATATCTTGAACTTTAAAAAGCTTTAAAACTTACCTCAGGTCCATGTCTCCATCGAGCCAGTAGCAGAAAACATTGGAGCTGGATCCTCCAGGACAACAGCCCATGATGATGATGACCACAGCCTGCACTGGAAGCACATTGAAAAGCAGCGCAAGCACAAAGGCTGTGAAAGGCATGATGCCAAACTGGCACAAGAAACCGATGAAAATGCCCCAAGGTCGGCGGACATGCATCCAGAGTTTTCTTGCCTCGACGGTGCAGCCCATTGAAAACATGACCATAGCTAACATTATCGTAAGCGTGGTGCTCATGGCCACGCCGAGGATGTCATTGAACGGATCACGGGGCATCAGACAGGACGTGCCCGAGCAGATGGTGGCATTCACAGGGCAGGCTGGGTCTTCTGAGGACATGTTGGTAGAATTGAATTTGGTGTAGGATCCTAAAAAAACAACGGTATACACTCCAGCTGGGAGGTAGCAGAGAGGGTGTTTCTTGAGGAAAGAGTGACAGTAGACACGTACTCAGAGTTTCCTGCGCATTTTCATTCAAATGCTCCAGCCTTAATCCGACTTGAGAAAACCTATACGTTTACCCGTCACCCAGCTTTAAATCTCAGCAGAGACTATAAAAATCAGTAAAGAAATGTCAAAAATCATTAACTTTCTGCAAAGGTTTTATGAGGTCAGTGTCCAAATGCCAACGCTTATGAGACAGAAAAAGGAATGTTTTGAAGTTTAGGCACAATAAAGCCAATTACACCCTTTACAACATTGCAGCCCTTAAACTTTATGGGTTTTCTCCAGGTATGGCTCTAAACCTCCACCACTGCACAGTTGCTGAGGGTAACAGGCACCCTACCTATCGGACAATATTCATGGATTGTCTTTTTAAGAAAGCCCTAGAAGTGCAGAGTTCACATAAGGGCTGGTTTCGGGAGACAGTTTTGAGGCCCTTAACTGCTTAAACTGTAACATTTTAAAAGACACAAAGTTCATTAAAAGACTCCATACAGTGCATTCCGTACTGTGTTCACCTTGAGCAAGTTACAGTGTTCTCCTTTAGCAAGATTAAATAATTTAAGCCAGCACACTCACATCTTTGGGATATGTTCAAGGCCAGTATTTACAGTTTTTAAGCTAAGCTCATTATTAGAGTTGCTGTTGCATTTTTTCACTTAATCAAAATAGTACAATAGAGAGATGCCAAAAAGTAACATTTCATCAGCAAAAAATATATATATATAAAAAAAAAAAAAAATATATATATATATATATATATATATATATATATATATATATATACACATGTTTTTTTTTAATCTGCTGTCTTACTAAATTGAGTATTTTGGCAAATCAACAACACCTACAAAAGACTCCTGGTAACCAGACAGGGTCAGAGACTATTATGGGTAAGATCAAGTTGTGCTTTAGAAAGTGTGCTGTATATTTGTGTGTCTCTTAAGAAATGTCAGAGAAGAAAAGCAGTTAAACAAGATCTACAGGACAACTTGTGAACAATGTGGAACCAATAAATGGGTTTTAGGCCCATTTATTAATATTTCACAGAGGGTTCACATGTTTAAATAACTTATTTTGAAAAGGCTTTAAAAAAAATGAGTAAATCTGACCAAAAAAAAAGAACTGAAAAATGTTTTACATTTTTAAGTAAACCTGTTTGTTTAGTGTTAACCGATAAAGCCCACATTTTACTGGAAAAAAAAAAACCTATACACAGCAAATGTACAATTCTCAGTCACTAAAGATCACCAAAAGCTGCTTTCAAATACAAAATAACAGTTTTATTGCATTTGAAACAGCATTTTTGATAACACATTATTTTTTTACAAATAATGTACTAAAACATTTTCAAATAATTACATTAATTTGGAACAATATCGTGTGTGTATTCTTCATAATTATTACAGTCTCATCAATCCAAAACAGCACTATATCTTCACAAACTGTAATAGTTTGGTTTGACGCAATCAGTTCCCAAAACTTCTAGAAAAATCCATTTGACTGTTTAGAATAATTTAAATGTTGTAAAATATGTACTATTTTATGGGATTAATAGAGATCTGTATTCTGTACAACTTCTGATATAGATCCTAAACAAACAGACAAAACTACTCATTTATTTATTCATATCTTCTTTATATCAGTTCTTTTTAAAATGATTTTCACAATCCCATCTCAGAAGACACTGATGATCATAGTTCTGATCCAGTTTAGTAAATTCAGGCTTGCTCTGAAGAAATCTGCAGGTTCCCGGTGATGTGTGCAATAAAACCCCTGAGCAGGTGAATCCCAGAGAAATTGTTTGAACTGTGGGTAATGCAGAAAAGAGGGACGGGAGAGGGGAATAAAATTAGGTCTCTGTGCACTATTATGCATAGTCCTTATCTCTTTATCTATGATTAAAACACTTACTGAATTGACACATACAGTAACTGCAACTGTTTCCAGATCCCAGCGCTTTATCTTATCAGCCTTCGCTCGTCAGCTGATTAGAATCTAGCACATTAACGTACTTCCTCTAACACCGAATGTTCCTCAAGCTTATAAAACTATATTTCAGATCCAGTGAAATATTCAGAAAAGAGGACTGAAAAAAAACTCAGCTTGTATAAGTAAAATAACTCATCATTGCTCATGCAACACTGACTGATTATTTAAATAATGTTTGAAACATTTTACGGCTGTTTCCTTTATAGATACTTTCACACAGGTTTTCAATTAATATTTCAAAATCCTCATTCGGTTTTATTGATTCATTATTTTGTTACCCCAGGATGACACAACCCATCCATTTTTAGGATCTCTAATGTATAACTTGTTTTTGTTAAAGAAATGTAAGGAGAAGTAAATTAGAAAAACATGTATCTAATTTTAATACATATCCTTATATCAGCCATTTTATTTTGTAAAAATTAATACATTTAAACATTGACGTTTAAGGGCTAACCAGTATCAGACATTATAATCCTCTGTCTATCCGTGCATGTGTTGTAAAGCTTATATAATAATGTTCTTTTAAAAGTACATGTTTTCCATTACGTAAGATTCTATGGCCATCATCAGCATCACATACACAGGGAGCATGTGTATTCTTACCTCACGAGAAACGGTTGAGGGAAACATGCACTCGTTTGACTCTGGATGAAATCCTGAAGCTGGAGAAGGAGAGTCAACAAGGTACCGAGTCGGTTTCTGTCCATCTTTGTTACCACCAGCTGAAACGGGACAGAGAACCCCAAATAACTATCTGACATGCTCTAGTGTCAGAAAATTATGGTAAATCTGTTGCCCCTCAATTATTTTTTAAGCTAAAAATTAAGAACAAGATTGATTTAAACAATAGTGTAGTGAGTTTACAATGAAAACACACAATATAAAATCTTTTCAACAACAGTACAATTTAAGTAACAATAAAAATCAAGTAAATGATGCTTTTCCAGGGATTTTAAAAAGATCATTCAAACTCTTTTCAGAAGGATTTTTTTTCAAATAACATTTATTCCATTCACAGTAAAATATATTGAACTATGCTATTAAAAGCTAAATATTTATAATAAAATTAATTATATGCAAAAAGATTTAATTAATTAACCAAAAATGAAAGATTTTGAATTATAATAACCAAACTTCAAAAAAACAAGAACAAATGAAATAAAATGACTTAATGATAGATAAATTATTACAAATAAATGTCATTGTAACTATTTAAATACATTTTAGTTTTATAAAACTTAAACGATATACATATTTTTTTTACCAATTTAAAAACACTTCCAGAGCTTCAGGGCTCTAAATGAGAACGCTCTTCCCTCTCTGGTGGATTTACTAGTCTTTGGAATAATCAGTAGTTCTGCTTCTTGTGATCGGAGAGAGCGAGCTGGAATATATCGTGATAGGAGACTGCTCAGGTAGGCCAGAGCCAAGCCATTCAGTGCCTTAAAGGCAAGCAGCAGTATCTTATAGTCATTGAGATATTGTACAGGAAGCCAATGAAGAGATCACAAAACCGCTGTAATATGATCATATTTCTTTGTTCTTGTGAGAAGTCTAGCTGCTGCATTCTGGACTAATTGTAATTTTGTAGCATGGCGGCCGAACAGCCGAAGCGGCCGAAGTGAGCGTTACAATAATCCATTCTGGAGGTCATGAAAGCATGAACTAATTTTACTGCAGCTACAATAGAGAGCATATATCATACTTGTTCCTGAGGAGAAAAGAGGCGGTTATATGTTATCTTGTTATTCTTTCTCTACTTACTATAAATTCCTGCTAAATTTAATACTATAAAATCTGCTAAATACATGGTTTAAACGTCATTGTAAAGAAACAGGAAATTAATTTGTTTGTAAAACAAAGATGTGAAAATTTTGCTTGTGTAATTATTATTGTGTTTTGTAGTTACTTATTATTATGCATATGCAGACTTTTTTTGTTATATGCTGAAAATAGTGTTTTATGTGCACTGAAAGCACATAAATTCAAATAATTTAATATCTGGAGAAACCTCTACCTCCATTTTGATTCTGAAAGGAAGAATTGTAACTGATTAGTTACATTGAAGTGTGTTTCTGTCATTAATACAAAGAAATTGGCCTTGGTGTAATGAACTGCACATGGCCCAGGGTTTTGAGCAGGACTAATCTAGCCTCAATCATGCGACAGCCTGACGATATAACATCAGGTGTAGAAGTTCTTCTGTCTGATTATTCATTGCTCATCGCTAGAAACTGGAATTAGCACTCTAATGACACCTGCTGGACAGTGTGAACAAATGATGATGATGATGACGATGAGATATTTAACAAGATTCAACTCCTTCTGCAACAATAATATGCAGGGTTTCTGCAGATTTAATAAGGTCACATTTAAGACTTTTTAAATACTTATTAAGATTGTTAAAGGGCCACTATACCTTGGATGTAACATTATGAGATTTTCAGAGATTTACATGTGTTGAATATCATTGAATTGTACAGAGCCGTTGTTGATGACACGTTCATCAGAATCAATGCTGAGCTTAACCTCTGTTATCTTACAAGAAGATGCAGTGGGTTACTTATTAATGATACTTAACTCTTGACACGATCAATATCTGGCAACCCTAATCATCACTTTAATAATTTTGAGTGTATACGAGCCTTTTTTCAAGCTATGGCACTGTTAAATGCCACTTTCATGTTTTTGTGGATTAATGCAAGTTTTCTCAAACTCTAGCAACCTTAACCATGACTTATATTTTTAAGCATTTTCTTTCACATTTTCTCAGATTACGGCAACCGTAACCATTATTTTGAAATGGACATTTTTAGAAACAAGACCCGTAAAAAAAATGATTTATTACCCAGAACAGTGAATTTTTGAGGTGAGCATTTCATGATGATAAAGTTTCTGTCATAACATTACCACATAAGGCAAATTGAACTCTTCACACATCTCCACAGCAACTCTATCTGACTTCTGCAATCCAGCACCTCCATCCACCAGCAAGAATGCCCTCACCAAACTTCAGCCGCCAAAATAAAGAATGACATTATAACAGTGCAATATTTAAAACCAAAAATCAGCATCTGGAGTTTCTAGATTACCTACTTGTGACGCCCTTGAAGATATGGCTCGACCATTTCTACAAAGTCCCGTGGGGCCCTGTATCCATACCCAGGCATGTCTACAAGAGTAAACGCCTTTCCTACAGTGAAGAAATTCATCTTTCTGGTGTGACCCTAAACAAAAGTAACACAGAACTTCACATTGTGTCATAATTGTTTGTGTGAAAGAAGTTCTTTGAAAGAGACTCACTGGCGTTTTAGAGACCCTCACTTCTACTTCTGGTGCCAGAGCAAACAGGGCACGGATGAGAGAAGACTTACCTACGTTACTACGGCCCATAAAACACACCTGCAAAACAAAAGGTATTACAACTGAAAAAAAAGTAGCATTGGAAGCAAAAACTTAATTGGTGACCATTTATTTACATACAAAAAAACCTGGACTTTGGTATGAATAATTAATGACATTACGCTATCAGAGTAAAGCCAATAACATCTCATCTCACCTCTGGGTGTTTAAGGACAGGACCATGTTGAACTCTGACTGCAGAACAAGAATAGTGGATGATGTGTTTTGAGGAAGGAGTAAACAATGCCTCGGCCAAACGAAGCTCCTCTAAACTAGGATTGAAGATCTTGAACTGTGTCGTATTAACCTGTGAGGATAGGTGCCCCTCCAGATGTTTGAAAGGGTACAAAACATTTTGTTGCTTTCTCTCAGGGAGCAGACACACATTCTTGATGGCGTCCAGCTTTTGGCCTCTCTGTAGCACCAGAGACCACTGTTGTGATGCATGTGCCTGCAGTAAAGTCAGCTCCTTTATCCTCAGCATTCTGTCCACGCAGGATTAAAATTGAAGTAATGTTTTTTTAATATGCTTTTTTTAATAAGCTATGAAGGTCAAGAAAGCTTCTTCATAAGATTTTAAGTCATATCTATCTGAGTTAAGAGCTTTTCTAGTCACATAATGTAGATAGAGATACGTTTGTAAATGACGTCAATTTAATGTAATAATAAGCTTAATTTAAAAACAATACAGAAAACAAAAATAAATGTTTTAACTGCCGTCAACATCTTTTGTGGCATGTAGGTCTTACAGCGTAATCTGTCTGGAATAAACTGTGTATAAGAAATGGTTCCGCTTCTTCTTCTTCTGGTTTACTTTTTTTTATCACTGCATAAACAAGACAAATAAACTAAAAAAAAGAAGAATTTTAAATATTTTAATACTTGGTAAATAACGGGGATATTTTATCACAATTTTAGCTCAAGAAAAGAGCTGACACGAGCTTTTCTTAAGGGGACGTCAAGATCTCAAAATGTCCTCTAGAGGGAAGCAGTGTTCAACACCCAAGACACAAAAGGCAAATTAATTTTTTTCTATTGGTTTTAAAACACATTTTAAGTAACATACTCTACAAGGTTAAAAGAAACAAGATTGTTTAGGCTACTCTATTAAAGGTTTTGTTTGCCTAAAGGTGCTGTAGACTAACTTGAAACCTATTTTCATCAATGGCTCTCAGTGGTTCTTAATAGTTATGTTGATGCTGATTATAATAAATATCTTAAAATAAATAATTCTCTTCATCAACACTTACTTTACTTTTATTTAAACGTTGTATTGAATGTATTGTCATTTGCATTTCTTTTATTGATAACATAAATCCAGTTGATGTTGCTTTTTCATTACAGTGGGTACAAAACAGTAGCGCAAAGGTATATAGCTTAGGTTTAAATGTTACATAAAATTTTACCTACATTAAAATGGACCTAGATGGTCATCAAAGGTATTGTTTTTAAAAACTATAATAAGCTACAGCAACAAGACTAATTGAGGTTTCATAGATGGCAGGGACACAGAAGGACACAGTTATTTTTTCTGCAGATGATCTTTAGTTCTGTTTGATCCAAATGAACAAAGTTGAAACTGCTTGTCAATTATCTCACCCATATGCAACCAGTGCTTTAAACAAAAAAACTATGTACCATTGCTGAGAAATTATTGAATTAGGCTATAAACATAAATAGACTAAATAGTGCTAAATCATACAAGCTTATTGAGGATATATTAAATGTCAATGGTGTTACGAATATACTTAGCTTTTCATAAAATTATTTTTAATTAATTACAAATGGTACAACTAGTGTGTAAAGAAACTACACTAGAAACAATGAATAAAACAATGAGGGGAAATATGAAAACAAAAATGGGAATATTGATAAAACTCTTCCAATTTTCCTGCTCTTTCTTATTTGCTTTAGGAAAATGTCACTCATGGGCAGCTGCCACACTCTCACAACCGTGTATAATAGCCCATCATGGAACAGAAACTTGTTAAAGTGACATTGAGTGATGTCACACACCCTGACCTCACCTTCTCTCTCATCTTATTTGCATGTTAAGCATCATTGTCTTGGCTCAGCATTGTGAGCAACACAAAGCGACGTCTGCCGACCTAAACGCCTCCACTTTAGCCCCTTCTCTTCAGAAAGAAGCCATATGCAGTTAATCTCAGATGACTTCACACAAATCAGAAGGGTCAGTTTTTCAAAGAGCTTAATAGACTGAGAGAATGTAGCTTTTATTTCTGAAGCGCAGACATAAAAGTCACACTCACAGGCTGTAAAACTGACAAAGACAAAGAGCAGGCCAATGCAGTGAATAACACTACTTTACAAAAGAGCTGATCCATCTTCACACAGCTCTGTAAAATAATTATTTGAAAAATGATGTTAAGGTCAACTATTTACTTTGTCATCACATTCACGTTTGATTCTTTTTATCAGATAATTTAATTTAATTTAGAAACAATACTGTTCATACCTATTGATCTGTTATACACTTTGCAAGAATGTACCTCTAGTTATTCGACCAAGACGCCAACCAAAAACGTACAATTGCTGCTGTCAGAGTAGAGCCTTCAGTCATAAAAGCCAAAGTCATCCTGCTTTAAGAAGACAAACGCAGAGCATCCAAAGTCGTAGTCACTAAAAATGTCTAAATTGCGTGGGAACAGCTGTGCTAGCATCATTGCTTGTTATTCCTCACAAATAAGCCACTCTGAAGGGAAAAAAAGAAACCCTGCTAGACAGCTCTGTAAAATAATGATATCAGAAATTATGTTAAGGTCAACTTTTTACTTTGTCATCACATTCAATTTAGATTTTTTTTTTATCAGATACAATATGATATGCTGTATTGGGGTAAGATTACCTGACTGCACAGACAAAATCCAAAGAAAAATTTATACTTTACACCCTTTTGCTTATCCACAAAATTAATAAAAATAAAATAATATGTATATAACGTAAAAATGATTAACATAATAAATCCAAATATTCTTACCCTCTTTGTTTCAGAGAACTTGTAACATAATTATTTTGGCCGGTGGGTTTAGAGCTCAGTCTTCAGGATATCGATTGGGATCTAAGTGCCAAGATCTGCATAGACAGGAAAAAATAAAAAGACAATGTGACCTTGAAACACAAGCTTGCCTTGATAAATAAACTGCAGGAAGGAAATGCTTCAGAAAACTAATTTTGTGGCATACAGGAAGACTGGATTGAGGTTGATTATTGTGAAAGGGTTTTGAGGGTTATTTTCCACTTGTTTTAGTGAAGCAAGAACTGTATTACAGCTAAGTTTGAAATACATTAAAAGATCATTTGGACACATTTCCAATTCAGAGTTTATTGGAAAAAAAACAAACAAATTATTTGGAATTTTGCATATGCAGTTGCTGATTACGGCCCTACTCAGAAATAACCTATATAAACATATAGGTTTTAATATAGTTTTTTGTTTTCATAAATGTGGCATATATAAAAGTGACATTTTCCTATTATATGTATATATCTGTACATATAGCATACCTTCTAGAAAAACCAAATAAAGGCCCAAAATGTAGAAATGTATTTTTTTAAATTTACTTTAGAAGAGTAAATAGGACAAGAAAAATGTTTGTACATGAACAAAAATAAGGCAAACAACTAAACAAAAAAGGCTCGATTGACAAAGAAAAAAACTACAAACAAAATACATTTGCTTCTTTAAACTGTCTTCATACAAAAAAGAATTGACCTTCACATGTCATAGCTTAACATCTCTCACTTATTTGCCTTCATTAAAGCACATAACATAACAACCAATTACATGTGATACTAGTTTCATGTGTTCACAGTTTTTTGGGCCATTTTTTAAAGTTAGTTTATAGTTATTTTCATGAAAATAGAAAATGTGTGAGACATATTTGAGACATATGTGTGGACATTTCAGGGGACCTAAATGGTCTGTATATGTATATATGTACCTTAATTTTGCCCAAAAGTGACATATATATGGCATATATATTTTCAAACATGCCCATATATCCTGATAAAGGTTATTTTCATGTGGAACTGACTCAATTAACTTTTGTATTTCTTTCAGGACCTTTTAGTTATTCAGGAATTTAGAAATAATACTGTTCATACCTATGCATCTGTTTTACAAAACAGTACCTCTAGTTTTTCGACCAAGAAGCAAACCAAAAACTCAACAGATAAAAAATTCTTAAGTCCATTGCCTGTTCTTTTATCTCTATGAGGATCACGCATTAAAAGAAACATTTGAAAGCATGAATGGGTGCAATTCTCACTCCTGAACACAACTCTCAATTGCTGCTGCCAGAGGAGAGCCTTCAGTCATAAACGCCAAAGTCATCCTGCTTTAAGAATACAAACGGAGAGCATCCAAAGTCGTAGTCACTAAAAATGTCTAGATTGTGTGGGAACAGCTGTGCTAGCATCATTGCTTGTTATTCCTCACAAATAAGCCACTTGGAAAAAAAGAAACCCCGCCAGACAACACTTTTTATAAACAAAGGCTTCACAACTTTTTGAAATTTTGAAGGTGAGAGTAAATTAGGCAATGTGAACCTCCACTGCTGTCCATTTTGCAGCCCCAGGCTCTGACAACACAGAATACTAACAATGTGTTTAATGGCCACATGCAGGATCATGCGGTGTTTCACCCCTACTGCAGGTGTCAGCGTGGGGCTTTTGTGTGAGGGACAAAGTCTAAGGGCATGTGTGTGGGCACTGTCATCTGGATCCAAGAAGAAAAGATTATTCCAAAATGAAATGCTAAAGTAAAAGTTTTAGAGGCAACATTGAATTACATATCCCTAAAGTTGACCATTTCAGAAATAAATCTATATTTTTTAATTTAAAAATATGAATCCCATGTAATGACAACATTTCAAATCACTGTTGAAAACACTTTGGGAAACAACATTGAATGACTATTACATTTGGTTTTTATTTCAGAAAGCTAAAAAACTGCTCAGAACATTCAATTATTTTAAAATGGGCGCTGAAAGCTTGAATTACATGCAGTTGAATTGGTTTGATTTTTCCACATTTACTTTTACTTTAAAAGTACTATTGACCTTAGGTGCTAATGGGCTTCCCTTATTGAATCAACAAAACCTTTATTTCAATTATATTTGAATGTTGAAGGTCAAGCCTGAGATGGAAAATACTTTGAAAAACCATACAGTGCAACTTTCAGAGGATTTGGAGGAGACCAATGGTGCTCAATGTTAACATCATTTTTTCAACTAAATAATAAAAAAGCAATGGTCAATGAGGTTGAGATCAAATGAAATAATTTGTTAAAATACAGTTTTCAAAATACATGGATCCGCTGGTACTTAATATGTTAAGAATGGTTTTATTTTTTCAAAATGTTGACTTTTAGGTCAGTTAGCTTTGGTAAAACTAGCATCCTAATACTTTTCTTTGACATCGCATCATTTAGCAAATAAAGGTCTTAAAAAGTGCTCATGAATATCCCCAGGGGTGTTCATTTTTGCCCTCTTGTCTCCACTTCTGTTCCAGACATGTCAAGCCTCTCCCTGTGGCCTCTGTCTTGTTAAGAGCTCTGATTGATTAAGGCAGTCTGGCGGTATGGTGTAAGTCATCCCCCCACCATCACCTTTCTTCACACATTTTCACTTTCCAACCCATCTGCCCTCCGTCTTCTTTTCTCAGCCAATTTTTCTTGTTTGCTTCATGTGCAGGAGGGTCATTCATCTCACTCTATGAAGGGGTTTTTGTTTTGCTTATGATACCCCCCTGCAAAACTCAAGGACTCTTGATTGGTGACTAGCTTCTTAACATCTGCAAGTTTTTAAATATTCATTTGAAAGTCTGAATTTGTTCTTTACTAAGATAGTATTAAAAACGGCAAACATAGTTTTCAATTACTATTACCTACCTACCTACCTACCTGTCTGTCTGTCTGTCTGTCTGTCTGTCTGTCTGTCTGTCTGTCCGTCCTAAAGCTACTTACACATTAACCCACACACCCACCATGCATCCATCCATCCAAACAAACTACAAGATTGAACTAAACCAATAAGGCGATTATTGAAATAAAGCTATTTTAAGATCCAAACATTATTCATTTAACAAATAGTCCAAATTATCTTAACATAAACGATGGACAAGGATTTTTACAAAACTTCAGAATCAATTAAATCGGCAACCTTTAAAATATGTATATTTAACATATTTAATACATTTAAAAAAGAAGAAACACCTTTTTAACAGAGACGTTTCAGATGGTTAACTTTTTCACGTCCAGCAGGAGGCATGCAAGCTCTTCACAAACCCTCAGAACCTCACCCTCCCCCACACCTGAATAGAAGCCATTAAATTACTCTGAAGGCATTTCCCAGGGCAGCACTTCACTTCAAATCAGTTCACGGGCAGTCATCCACAAGGGGGCAGTAGGCTTCCACGTATTTCCCAGGATGCCCCGTTTCCACCGTCAGTTTGATGCGCTGCATGAGGTCTTCGGAGACCTGAGCCTCTAAAGCCTCCTTCTAAATCATGCCTCTGTATCCCTCCTTAACCCTAGCATGCTCCCAGAACAAGACCTTGCTATTCTAATTTGAAAGTATGCCATACAGCAAACGCGTAGAGAGTGAAACTAAGCTAACCTTTCTCAGCAGTACAGGAAGCTGTCTGAATGTCACAGGGCTAATGTGGGACAAGCTGAACATATTTCCTTAAAACAAAGAAGGGGAAGGTAAAAAAAACTGCCACTGGTCCAGTGTACTGTAGGTCACTGCGGAGTCAAAAGTCATTAATTTGCTCTTAATTGCAATCTAACATAGGTCTGTGTGTTGTTATAGTTAATTAACGGCGTATTAGTTAACGGGTGTAAAAGGGTGGGATAAAATTCCCTTTCTTCTTCTATTCTCCTTCTTCTCTTCCTCCTCTTCTCCTTACGTCCCAGTCATATTACTTCTACTGCACCCTTAAGTAGTGTGTGTAAGACTCGCTTGTTTGGGTCTACGTGAAAACTCCCAGCCAAGCGCAGTAAATTGTTGGGCAATATCAGAATCCAACGATCTGCACCTCACAATTTAACCTGCAAAACTGTTCAACCGCACTCATGAAACTGCAGAAATTGCGGAGACTGGGATGAAGGGCTCTTCTTCTTCTTCTCCATAAAAATTGCCATTTAAACTTTTTTTTTTTGGATTATGGCCCATTTTACGAAACACAAAACAGTTGATGTGAATAACTCAATAACTCAAACTCTTTTTTTAACATGGCATAGGTAATCAAACAAACAAACTCAAAAATGCTTTAAAAGAGCAATAATCTAGGACTGGTAGATTCGTTTCTGGAAGTGCTGCATAAATTTGAAGTGTAGCATTCACCAAAAACATTTTGCTCGATTATGAATGAAAACAGAAGTTCAACGATGATGTGACTGGGGTTGAAGTCTGATACATATATCAAAGCTGAATAGAGAAACATTTCAGAAAGTGTTCACAGCTGGCCAGTGTAGGATCTGTATACGCTGTGAAAGTGTCTCGAGTGTAGAGAAAATGTGCATCAGCGTTTGATTAATGAGATCACTGCTGGAGCAGTGAAATACTGATGGGAATGGATGAGAGGGCTATAAAACACTTGGTCTCTGGAGTGGAAGAGCCGAAGCTCCACAGAGTGAAGGGAGTCCAGGTCACGGTAGATACATGTGAGGGACTTCCACACCTTGTCCCATGGGGAAAACACAGGAATGTTAATAACCTGGGCTGGAGACCAGAAGCTGCTCTGAATGTGTTTATTCTAGAAGTTGTCCTCCTCATTACTTATACAGGACAGAGACTTCTGGCCTGTGGGACCCAGTGCAATGTGAATCTGACCTGATCAAATGGATCCATGAAACTTTGTCTTCAGACTAACTACAGATGCTCTAAGAGAGAGAGAGAACGCTGATGAGCAAGTCTGGAAAGAGAAACAGATGGGAGAAGCAATAAAGCGGGGGTGTTGAAGCATGTACGAGAGAGAGAAAGAAAGTTTCTCCTTTATTTCAAATACACTGGAGTAAAAGAGAAAAGTGAACATGGAGCTGAAACTGAATCTCACTTCAAGACATCAAATAGACCATGTTCTGTTTCAAGTCCCAGGTACCGGACACCTTTTGAGTTGAATTTATGTTCTTCAGCAAGAGAGGACAGACATTGACATGTGACTGTAGCTTGTTCATGGGATTGAATGCAGAATGAGCATAGTCCATAGGATTATTTAGCAGTTTATTAAGGATGCAATACAAAAACAATCAAAATAATAGGGAAAAAGAAACTAGTAGCTATTTTCAAACTTTCTTATTCTAGTTTAAGACATACTGTAGTAAATTGTTGAAGAAGCCTCCCAAAGCAAGTTCCTGCTGTTCCCCGTTTATTATTTAATGGTTAAGAAACCAGTTTTACAAGTATACACCATATGGGATTCAGAGAAAGAAAACATTAGGAGTTTTATGTGTGGGAATGAAGCAAGAAGCTCTACAATGTCTGCTCTAGTAAGTTGTCAAATTCGCTTTTGCATGTGAAAATACCCTTTTGAATGTTAAACCATAGAATGTACAATTCTACTTAACAACCAAAACCTCAATCATAAAATCCTACGTTAACTAAGGCAAAAGTGCAAAGTGTTTCTGCCAGAAACTCAACTGAAAATTCCCCATGTGTGGCTGCTGTGGTCTTCGAATGCTAGCGTGGGATAAACACCCTCCGGAGTTACATCTGGATTTTGAAGCCATGCTTTTACGTCTTGGAAGCAAGGATGCTAGGTGGTTCACCGGCAGCTCCAATGAGAAGCTGACTCAGATGGCAGAGCTGGCAAGCTTCACAATCAGGCCTTCAGAATTCAAGCCAGTGGATAGTGTTAAACCCTCCTCAAGCCTCATATGCTTTCAAAAGGAAAGAATCTTTTAAAAACACAGCCAACTCAATTTGTTGGGTTTATTTTGTAAGATGTTGCTTGCCAAGAGAATGAAATGGCAGAATTGTTCCTTGCCAAAGAAAGATTTGGAAGTTGCAAATTAAATGGAAGTTTTGTGACCTGAGAGACAATCTCAGCTGACTATCTCTACAAAGCATAGTGAAACTATCTAATCTTTTTAAATTAGCACTTGGATTTGGTAGGATGCAACAAACAATACTGTGTTGTGTGAGGTGATCTTTGTTGTATATTCTATATAATGTTGTTTTTGAAACGGTTTCCTATGTTTAACGCCACGGGCAGTCAACTTGTTGTGGTCTGTGTACATTACATGACACTAAATTGCATATATGGCAAACATTTGTGATCCAACTTTTATTGTTAAAGGATCCTTTTAAGATGCATAAGAGAAGTATTTATAATATATATAAACACACATACATACACACACAATGTTCTTTACTCTCATACAAATACAGAAATCTGGATGTTTAAACATATGTATAATAAAACATTCATGTAAAATTTCTTGCTATCACCCTAGACCAGGGGTGTCAAACTCAATTCCTAGACGGCCACAGTCCTGCACAGTTTTGCTCCAACCTTAACTGAACACACCTGATTCCACTGATTAAGCTCCTCTGGGTTTGTTTGAAGGTACTAGTGTGTCTCCTGAAACAGGGTTGGAACAAAAACCTGCAGGGTCTACGGCCCTCCAGGAATTGAGTTTGACTACCCTGCCCTAGACACTGTAGCCCCGCTTAAATTAACACAAGTCAGAGGTAGACAGGCCCCTCTGTGGTCTGATGATAATACAAAAAGTTAATAGGGAACCAAATCTCCTAAACATGTCCCTATAATTAATTAGTAATGAATGCAATAAAAAGTGGTTATTAGGTCTGTCATTTCTTGTTATCAGCCAGACACAATTAAGGCAGCATGGCTTAACATCTGGCAGTCAAACATCTTTGGCTATTTCAGAAGACATTGCTCAAAATACTAACAAAGCATGAATAGTCAATGATCAATAACTAGTAGTTCATTCCAAACTTTCTTTTACTAGTTCAAGATACACTGCAGTAAATTGAAAAGAAGTCTCCCAAAGCAAATTCACACAGCTCTCGATTTAATATGTACTGGTTAAAAGCCAGTTTAAAAAAATAACATGATCATAATCATATTTTAAAAACACCTATAAAACTCCAACTAATTTACCATTTTTATGAGACAGGTGTTTACATATATTATAAAAAACTTTAGTATTTATGAACTATTGACGTTAAAATGTAATTTTGGAATTTAATAATGCAAACAAATTCATGACAACTGTTTGGTAACTTGAAGTTGATTTTTTACCAGAATAAATTATTGGGAAATGATTCCCCTAAATATAATGTTCAAAACAGCCAATTATATAGTTAGCTTCCTAATTTCTAAGCATTATAGTTTTAACATTATGTCTAATTTTTCTCTCTTTCACTTGTTGAATTATAACCACAATTTTTTTAATACCATTAATCATTAAGTATGAATACTTTCTTAATTATAGAATCAATCTGAGCTCTGGAGTTGTATTAGAGTTCTATTCTACCATGCGACCAAACACTGTGACATTGTTTTGGAAACCAGCAATGTTGACAAATCCTGTGTGTTCATGGTGTGTTATAACTCTCCTTTATTAAAAGTATCCATAACATTTTCTAACACTTAAATTTTTCTCCATCAATAAATGTCTCACTATTCCCTGCAGATGTCTCTTTTCACATTTATCATGATGTAAAAATGCTTTTGAAAACCATTTGCGAAAATAAGATAATGTGCTATTCAAAATTGAGATTGGGGAAAAGATTTAAAAGTTTACCCAGACCCCCATGCTAAAGTTTTGAGTGCTTTGCTCGAGGGGAAGCTCAGTCATGAGTGAATGACAAGCTCTGGACAGCTCCATTAAGAAAACAGATGGTGTGGGCCTGGAAAAAGGGCTATGTAACAAATGTAATATTGTCTAAAAGCAGGAGGCTGCAGGACCTGCTCACAGCTTGAGCGCTTGGCTAGAAGTCAAACCATCCGTTTTAGCCAGTGAGCGGCCGACGAACGGTCGGTTACCAGCAGAGCTGCAGGTTGATTTGCACACCCTGTAGTCATCCTCCACATCACGCATCAGGTAGTTATCTCCACAGCGCTTGTGAAGTGAGACCATGCCTAACCGTCTGTCTTTGAGGCCACAGAAACGAGAAGACATTTTGGTGGGAGAAGACAAGTCTCTCTGGCATTGCTTTCATTCAAATCAGCTTGTCAGAGATGACGACCGATGGTAGAGTTGTGTTCATTTCTTTTCTGTCCTTTTTCATCTTTTCTTAAGCAAGATCTGAAAGAGATTCTAGCATAGACAACTCCAATCAGTTGCATCAATGAGAAAAAAAATTAAAAAAACTTTAAAATCATGTGGTCATAAATGTAATCAAAATATATTTAAAAGATTTAAACAATTTTATTTATATAGACTTTAAAGTGCTGCTTCTCATCTACAAGTCACAAAATAGCCCAGCACCAACATACGCCATATATCAGCTGACTGTATACAAGCCAAACAGACCTCTTAAATCCCTGAGTTAAAATCAGGGAGAGTCTGCTTTCAAAGTGTTAAATACACATTTAAATCCAGATAAAAAACATGATGTTTTTTGATAAAAAACAATGTCTTTATATGTGTTTACTGACATATTGTTTTAAATGTAAGATTTGTAATATTTTATCTCTGATCTGTTTTTACTGTCTGTTTTACCAATGCTTTGTTTGTATTATCTGTAAAGAACTTAAAAAAGCCACGTTGTATGAAAATGTGTGATACAGATAAAATTGCCTTGTCTTGCTTTGGCCTTGCCTAGCCATCATTGTATCTCAATAAATCTAATAGTCACTTGATTTGTTTGTTTCAAAGAAAATTGTCATGTCAGTACTGATGACGTGGATGTAAGCAAAATAGGGAGCTCCTAAAAAGGACAAGGTGCAAGTGAAAACATCGACAGGGGAGACACAAATCTTTGTCAAATCTTTTACGTAACTGCTAAACTTTCATTCTTTTACAAAATGTGTGTTTTTTTTATCACAAAACATGTTCGCATATCGTTGCAAAGATTGTAAAGTTTACAAAAAACAAAACAAAATCACATTTGTTGCCAATTTTTGTCTTTGGCAGGGAGAAGCTACAAAGGAAACTCCAACTTTGAGACCAAACCATTTTTTGCTAAAACATATTGGTGACGTCATGGACAGATCCTCCATTGTTTATACAGTCAATGTAGTGCACACACAGTGAGGCTATTTTTTTTTTTTTTTTAATTAGAAACTATGTTAGTCAACGCAACATTATTTACAAGGTTATTTCTGTGCTTTAACAACAAGACTGAAGCAACTCTGACTGTGTGAAGGAGAACAGGGATAGAGCTCCAGATAACAGTGCCAGGAGAAATCCAGCCAAGTCCTTCAAAAGTGGTCCAGTGAGCAAGAGACACCTTGCTGGCTCATTGCATCCAAAAATATTCCTGAGCACATATGCAGAACCAGTTTCAACCTGAATCTCAAAGGAAATGTCTCCTGACATGGAACACATCCTGACACATTTTCTCTAAACTCTAAAATCTCTGATGTTTTAAAAGGAAAAGTCACTGCCCTTTTGTGGACCTGTTATGCCTCTTTGGGATATTTTTAGGATTCTAGACTTCTTGGAAATAGCGGTCACTCATGTAAACACAGCAGTGCCCAAAGTTGATCACAAAATGGCTAAGCAAAACCGCTCTGGGACCCACTTCTGGGTTTTTGCTGTCCTTTCCGTGGCTTGACTCATACCAACCCCATTAGTGCTCTCAGTTGAGCCGTGTCGACAACCCATGCCATGCTTCCTTGGATTTCACTTGAGACATTGTGGAAACATTTTCCAACAACTGTATTTTGGACATCGATTAGAGATAATGGAGCATTGAAAAACTGTCACCCCTTCTCCAGTAAAACCCGCAGAATGATCCATCCTTTTCTTCCTTTCACTTCCATTCTTATAGTTTAGACAGACAATGTACTGATTTGCGGCCACTAAAATGGCTTCCTTAAATCTTGGGTGGTTTATTATTGCTAGGCATCCTGTGTGGAAGACATAAGAAAGAACAGATCTGCAGATCCTTCAGCTTAAACTATAGGGGTTTTGGAAGTACATACTTAAACTCTTTATCTCCACAATTAAATCAAGTGGAATAGAAGCTAATTTTGTATTTATTTATATTCATGATTTTGTTTTCAATCATGCTCAAAATGTGTTGGGATACAAAGAGTTTCAGTAGTTACTTTCAGATTTAAACCGGGCATAATCTGGGCTTTTCTGGCATTGTTTATGTGTTACAACTCTAGATGATTCCAGTTAAGTTCTGCAAAAGAGCTTATGCTTGCATGCTCATAGTTTGACAGTTGACAGTATAAGCAATTTTTCTGTTAATTAATATTTTTTATGTTCGGTAGTATACTTATTTGACCACAGGTTGGGGATTTTTGTGTGCTAGTCAACATCATATGTAAGTATTCCTCATTTGAGTGCACGGCAGGCTTGTTAGCTTATTAGCCAACATAAATAAGTGCTAGTGTTAAGTTAACAACATATTGTACAATTTAATTTTAACTTTGAACTGTGTTGATCATTTCCAGTGAATTTGGCATCCTTTAAATTTTATAATTCTATCAAGATGACATTTGAGTAATTTAGGCATTTGTCGATTTAACATGTATAGCTGGCATATATAGCTGGCTTTTAGAAACCATGTT
The DNA here is from genome assembly GCA_900490495.1 of Danionella dracula. NCBI lineage: Eukaryota > Metazoa > Chordata > Actinopteri > Cypriniformes > Danionidae > Danionella > Danionella dracula. The sequence goes on from UELW01000245.1 coordinate 1,222,176, forward strand.
CCTAAAGCATTTCCCAGAAGAAAGATTAGCTTTATGGACTGCACTAAAGCTTTTACCACTACAGCATAAAATGGCTCTGATCTAATGACTAGTACGAACCACTACTTTCGTTATACTTATGATCAATGAATCTGAAAAATTTTTATTTAATTGATATTCCAAACTTTTATCTAGCCATTTTTGCTAAAGTTTTGTGTTATTTAATTTTTTTAATTCTGTATTGTAAATTTTGAAAATAAGACTGCATTACCTGTCTGACAAAATAATCTCAACACTTTAAAGCTTATACCAGGGTGCACAATCTAGCTTCAACTACCTTCACCTTGTTTGACTTTCCTATAGCAGCATTTCACATTCAAGAGGCCACAAACCCACCAGTGTGTTAATGAGTTCCTGAAATCACTAGCTAAGGCCCGAGGCAGCATCAAGAGGGCAACAGGTACAATGATGGAAGTCAAGGGTGGTTGTGATTGCATGCGTCTGAAAACAACTTGCAATTTGCAATTACATTGTCAGGGAACAAACACATTATCAGCTTTAAAAAAGCTTAATAACTGAATGAAAATATTGTATTGTAAAGCATGCTAGTTTGAACAATTGAGTTTAATGTATTATTGAAATTTTTGCAAAATCTAATATAATATAATTAATATAATATAATTATAAGTTGCATGTTTTTTGAGGAGCTGGAAGCATTTGTTCACCCCCTTCTTAGAACCAGGACATGGCCTGTTTCTTTATTATATAGTGAAATCATAAGGAAAGCACATGGGGTTTATTATTTTTGTTGAACCTGTAGATGCTTTTGTGTAAATTAAGCTAGCACAGATAGATAATGAGCAAGATTTTCAAAGATCAGCATATCATTTTTGTATTCATATTAATTCCTTTTTTTATTTTTTAATCTGTCCTGTGTTAATTCAGAGATCTCTGCTTCAAGCTATATGATCACTAACCTCTTGTAAAATCCATGGGATTACTGTCGGTCTATTATGCAAGTCTTTCCATAAAGCAAAAAAAACAAAAAAAACAAACAGTGATCTTTAAAATAACTAACTCCAAGATAATCTAACAGTAATTAAGATGCTACTCTTCCCAGCATCCTTGAATTTCAATAATGTAGTAAATCTGGTAATATCTTGGTTGGTGATGATTACTTATCAACAGATCTTTTCATGCCCAAAATATGCTGAATAATGTTGCTTTCAGAAAATATTTTTTTTTATATAATAAAGAGTTTAATTTATTTAACACTATTATTTACACATTTGAGACAATGTTAGATTTTACCTTGAAAGATCTCTATGTTTCCATTCAGGCTAACTCACTTAAATAAATGTTTCTGAACACCTTAGCAAGGTGAGTTTGAGACTTTGTGTGCATGACCAAGAAAGAATCAGCAAAGGTGTGAGAAAAGCAGTAAAAAAGGGGAATGCAGCAAGCGTAAAAAAACAAGTGTGACATTTTGTTGAGAGAAAATGGTCTATGAAATGGGTGGGTGGGAGAGGATTGCGAAGAAAAAAAGGAGTAATAGAAAACGCTTTCTTTGTGTGTAATCCACTGTTCTTCTCTTACTCTCATGCTCATAAGAAACCATAAATATTGTCCAGGGTGACACACCATAGCATGAAAACAAACATGAATGACATCGAAAATCGAATCTATGTTAACAGAATGATTTAATCAGAACTTAAACATGCAACCTACTTTCAGCACGTGGCAAAATTTTACTATGAATGAATGTAAAAAATTGTACAGAAAGCAGTTGAGAAAGACTAGGGATTTTAGCTCATAAATCCACTTACAAATTAATTTTAGAGTCTACCATTGGCTCTTAATATGTTGATGGAGAACCACTTTAAATTCAAGAAATTTTGAGATAGTTTTGAGAAAATTATCAGCACTAGAAATGTAAAATAGAAATCAGTATTTACGGTATTTTGGGCACTCATAGCAATTGGGATTATTTAATCAGTCGTTTTTGTGTTGGTGGTTTAGTTGTAGAATTCCCGCCTGCCACACAGGAGACCTGGGTTCGATTTCCGGCCAATGCATACAATTTTTAGGGTAGTTGCGGTCTGATGGATAAGAAGATCGACTTGTGATCAGAAGCTTCAACCCCGGGAGCCACCAAGTTGAAGGTGACGTGAGTGATAAAACAACCATAGCTGGGGGGTTCTTGAGCAAGGCACCAGTTTTCTGACTGCTCCCCGGGAGCCGCAACCATGGCTGCCACTGCTCCGGGTGTGTGTTCACGGTGTGTTTGTTCACTGCTGTGTGTGTACACTGGGATGAGTTACATGCAGTGCACAAATTCTGAGTATGTGTCACTCCATATCTAGCCAACTGGTCACTTTCACTTTCATTATTTGAATAGTCTTTATTTCAAATTTTAGATTTAATATAGGTTTAGTTTGAGTCAATGCTTAAAACATGTGCTCATTATTATAATAGTTGCATGAATGGTTAAAATATAATTAACAGTTAAATTATTACACGACTCCTCTGAGAACATTACTGCTCTAAATAAACCCATGCTTTCCCTGTACAACTCAAACAAGTTTGTTTTTGGCGTGCACAGTCATGTTTTTCAGTGCCCTCTGATAACAAATTGGGTAGGCAAGTGTTCAGTAAAGTAAACCCACAGCCAGCTTCTTTGAGGACAAGTTCTGACCTCGCAAATTTTTAAGCTTAACTTTTTAGACATGCATTTCACTGCTACGTTTGATTGTTATTTTATCTGCATATTTTATCAATATTGTTTAGTTCCTTTGAATTTATTATTCTCTTAACATTCCATAATTTATAATTTTTCTGATTTACTGCTTTACCTTATCTCAACAAAATCTTGTGTTATTTTATTTTTTTATACAGATTTTACAGTGTATTATTGTTGTTCTGTTCACTGTAAAGTATCTTAGTGCCAAGAAATGCCTGAAATATAATTGTTATTATTATTATTATTACTACAGCTACTACTATTATTATAATTCATTATTATTAGATGTAATGAAAACTTCTAGTTTGAAGTGAAGAAGGAATTTGGTCATTGCAGAAGATCCTCACAGCACATAGAAATGTTTTTGTAGTAAAACATTAAAAGCAAAGACAAATATTTCTAATTGTTAAAATGTATACAAACCCATTTTTAAAATGGACTTTTGGAACACAGTGTCAAAACCAGTCAATTTGGTAATTAACTAATAAAAACTATAAGTAAACATTTCTGTCATAACTGCTTCCATGCTGTTCTCCAATTAAGAAATGTTCATCTCAAAATAAATAAAAGCTTCAAAGGACACAGATCAAGGACAAAACAAGCACAAAAGCAAAACTCAAGAAATCAATTTCCGAGGCACTCAATTAATTGCTTTGAATTCCTCAACGACCCACATCCCCTCTAGATCTCCTTTCGGCTTCTCTAAGGCTACATCACAATTCCTCCCCATTCCTTTCTGAAAGTATTTCTCTCAGGGGGCTTTTAGCCTCTGCCTGGTCAGGGTGGCGACATACTTTTGTGTGTTAACGAAAACAATATGGGTTTAACGTCTCTGAACTTAGGAGCGAATCATGAATGCTGCCAACAAACCCAATTAAGTGGCAGTCAATAGAAAGCAAATTAAAAAGCCTCTAGGCTTTAAATGGTGCTAGAAAATGGCAGTCATATCAAAACGATCAGGGGTACAAAGACGAGGGCAGCCCTGGATTTATCTATCAGCACTGCAGTGGCATGATTAGATGGGAGGTTTAGCTCGCTCTTTCACAGGGCGAGAGCAGAAGCCAGTTCATTCACACAGGTTTATGGGTCACACAAAACGGGAGTCATGGGGGCAAATGGCATTGAGCTTGTTCAGCGAGGTGTAAATGACCACCTCTCACAAAACACTATAAAGAGCAGGCAGTGATTGACAAGAAAACCTTTGAGGAAGAGTGAAATCGACTGACTGAGAAGAAAAGCAAAAGATGGTGGATAAGTGGACATTTTGGAAGAAGCAATGATGGGTTCAAATAAATGTTTCCAAATAATAATGTCACTTTAAGAGAAACGCCAACTTTTAAAGTGAGATATCAGATGAAGTAAAATTAGGACATCTTATGATGTGTTTTATTCAGATGATTGGCTGCATATTGGCTCATTGAGTGAGTCAAGCAAAACCCTGATCCATTTATCATACTTCAATTGGATCTGTTGGATGAACTTCTTCATGGTTTAAGTCATGACATATGGTTTTATATCCTTCGCTCCTAACCTCAATCTCAAAGGTGTTGAAACTAATGCAGCGTTTACCTTGACTTTTAAGACCACAGTGTTTTGTAGCCTTCATCCTATAAGAAACTCAAGAATTGGGTAAAGGCAGTGTTTTACTCAGACTAAAATCCTCCTTGCACATGGAACAGCGAGAAGAGCTTCACTAATTACCAGGCCTACTTCTCTAATCCTAGATGCTAAGAGCACAATGGAAGCTTCTTTCTCTCCTCTATAATTTCTCTTGCCCATATGCTGCCATTATGAGAGTCAACAAAAAGACTTGATTGACTTAATTAAAGGCTCAATGAATTTTATTTTATGAGTTCAACGATTTTCTTTCACTACACTCATATTTCTTCCTTTTAAAAGCTGATCCCATCCTTTGTACATCGACTACGTCACTGAGTTCAGGACATTTTTTTCACCTTTTAAACAGTACAGACAACCTTCACTATTGAAGCCCATTTAAATCTAGGAGATTGCTTATTTTCACATTGATATAGTTTAATATTAAAACTAGTTTGAGAGCCCGGAAAACCATTTATTTGAAGATAAAAAAACAACCATAGAAAATTATGTTGTGAAAGAACCAAAGGGAAAGTCAAATTGTGGGAGAATGGATTTTTGTCATTGTTCTGTTATATTGTTGAGAGAAGAACTATGCTAATTATGAAAATGTTGTGATTTATGTTAATTTTCTACTACAGTTAAAAATCTTGGCTTTATTATAGACAGTAAACTGACATTTAAGAACCATATCTCTTTTTTTTTTTTTTTTTTTTTTTTTTTTTTTTAAGAACCATATCTCTTATGTCACTAAGACCGCCTTCTTCTTCTCAGGAACAATGCTAAAGTGCAGAACATGCTGTCTATTGTAGCTGCAGGAAAATTAGTGCATGCTTTCATGACCTCCAGAATGGATTATTGTAATGTTCGGTTAGCCAGCTGCTCAGCCACCATGCTACAAAAATTACAGTTAGTCCAGAATGCAGCAGCTAGACTTCTCACAAGAACAAAGAAATATGATCACATTACACCAGTTTTGTGATCTCTTCATTGGCTTCCTGTACAATATCTCAGTGACTATAAGATACTGCTCCTTGCCTTTAAGGCACTGAATGGCTTGGCTCTGGCCTACCTGAGCAGTCTCCTATCACGATATATTCCAGCACGCTCTCTTCGATCACAAGAAGCAGAACTACTGATTATTCCAAAGACTAGTAAATCCACCAGAGAGGGAGAGCGTTCTCATTTAGAGCCCCGAAGCTCTGGAACAAACTCCCGAATGTTGTCTGGACCTCTGCTACACTCACAGAGTATACACATAAAAACATATCTGTTTAGTCTAGCATTTGAATGATTGGTTCCTGGTTTTTTCAAAAACGAACATGGTGTCTGAGCAGTTTAAACATACAAACTGTGGTAAAAACTATCCGGTTCAATGTGCCTCTCTAACCTATCCTCATCATTTATCTCTCACCTTGCAGCTGATGTTGATTACCTGTTTGTTGTCTGTTATATTTTTCTAACCATTGTTTTTTGTTTGTTAGTTTCTGTTTTGTCTTTGTTTGTTTTTGTTTTAGGTGCTGTTCGGTGAACTTTTAGTCGATGGATCTTAAGTTTGTATATTCTTTATGCTGGGGAGATGACTAGCACCTGCCTCAGTAAGCAAGGCGCCCAGGGACCTCCCAGAGGGAACTCCTATTTACTCCACACTAGAACTTTGTCAAGCTGCTTCACAAGTAACTGCAAAAAAGCACTATAAAAACCTTAATTTATTGATAACTTCTGTCAAACATGGTATTTATGGTATTTAGATAAACTCGCATCCAAGAAACTTCATCCCTTTGTTATTATAAGACACTCTGCAATACTCACTTCTGGATTATTCCTGATAACTTGTTGTCTTTAGTGTTATCAACAACCAACAGAACACAGCTGGAACCTGGTGACCTCAGATTATTATCTGAGATTGACCAGTTCAAAGCCAACTTTAAGATTTTTTTTTATTGTAGCTTTTAACTAACTTGAATTATGTTTGTGAATGCTTTTACTGTGTTCTATGTATTTTGTGGCGTACATAAGTATCTACTCAAGGATTTCTTGGTGTTCTACCTCCTTATGAAGAAATCATTATTGTTCTTATATGGTGTATGTTGTCTCTAATAAAACCAGGAGAGTTCAGTTACTCCTTTCCCTGTTCTTGAGAGTTATATGGAGAATATGCAAATATATGAATTAAGTATTATGATATGCATTATATGTTCACATGCCAGCTTACAATTTCAGTGTTTTTCTTAATGTAAGCATTGGGGGCAAAGTTTGCCCACAGGTGCTTGAAGCTTTTAAGATGGTCAATTAGAAAAGCACACACACGATCCAATCAGAAGTGAATTGCACCCATATGTGCTACTGATTATATCCAGGTGTGAACTAGGCTGGCCTTGAGGAGACAAGTCCTTGGGATACAGGTTGTGAAGTGATAATGATCCTGCCTGCGGTAGGTCTTTTTTCACTAATGCGATTTCTGTAAATTGCTGGCTTTTTTGTCAACAATGCACAAGCTGCTTTCAAATTGATTCTTGGAACTCCATCTGTAGGACCAGAACTTCTCAAATATACATAAGCCCCTGAACAACAATGATAAGAGTAAGGATTAAAATCTTATCAGAAGATTAATGTACTAATAAGATGCTTTAAATGCAAGATGATTTTAACCACTCTGAAGACTTCTAGAATGTTTTTGTGTGATTTATTGCATGTCTGCTTAATGATTTTGAGGTTTGACCCCCCTTTAGCAAACTCAAGGCTCTGCACCTTTGTATATGAAAAAAATATCTGTATGAAAATCCTATGCAGGAATAGAAGTGGTTTGTGTCATAGTTAATGTCATAATTAAAAAAATATATTCAGCATATAAGGAAGCAATGCAGCATCCAGTCACCATGTGAATTTAATTAGGAAATATTCTACCACATGCAATTTACTTCATGATTAAAAATATGTTTACTTCATTTGCCAAATATGGTAGAGAACCTATTTTGTTGTATATACAAGGGTCAGTGTTCAATCCAGGACCTCTTGTTATGTGGATGTCTTTTGGCATGTATGTAGATAGAGGTCGATGTAAGCTGTAATTCTTAGCTGTGGTAGACTCGTGCAGCAGCAAGGTTTCCTCTGATAACATTGGCATAAGACAACACTCACTTTATCAGAGTCAGGCTGCTGTAATCACCAGCCTGAAATTACCTGTCCTGCATCAGGCCCCAGGTGACTGCACACATTACCTCACATTCTGTTTTTTTCCACACATTCTGACTTGTAAGTCTGAGGCAGCTTCACAGAGCATCCAGAGCAATTCTTCTAACTTACACAACAAGTCATTTACAAAATAATTTCACACACAACATGTGCACAAAATCCTCTCAAACATGTTTTACTATAGCATAGTATAATGCTATTGAGTTTTTGTTAATTTGTTCTAGAGAAAATGTAATAATTTAAACAAATACTTAACATTTTAACTTAACATGCAGAGGCTTTGCTTGTAGACATGGTTTAATTTTCTGCATTCTAGCCAACATTGTGTAATGAAATAAAAGCACACAAATTTGAACAAACCAGCAAGTTTTTTAAAGTGAAGCCAATATCGTATTACGTAAAAAATTATAAGTATTTTATAAATAGAGATGCATACTGCTTAGAGCCCCAGGAGAGTGTAGAAGTGCCTCTGTTTACGTGTATGCATATGCTACATAGTTTGATTGTGTTGAGTGAGCACAGAGCGAGATAATATGAACTGTAATAATAGTGTAAGAGATTATTACACTGTAAGAAAATATAAGCTGTTTGTGGATAATATAAATATTTATTGACGTTTAATAATAATAAATTGTAATTAAAAATAATTTAATAGATTTGACATATGTAGACGTGTCCTTACAGCAAGTTAGACCTTGTTTAAGACTCCTTGTTACATGTTGAGATACTAATCTATGGTGTTGTAAGAGTTTGCAAGTGACATTTTGTCCAGCCTGCAGCATTTTCAACCATATATACATCTAATGCTATACATTAATTCAAGCTGAGTGTGGTGTCTTCAGAAAGGGAAACTGTTGCAAAGAACAGAAAGACAAACGAAATTACGGCATCCAAACTAGCAATTTTCCAGGAGAAGGTATAATAATGCAGCTTTTATGGCAGCACACCATGATGCTTGTTCTGATGAAAGTCAAAGTTGTTCAAATCTCTGTTGTTTGCCTATGATCAGCATAAAAGGTATTTGACATTTCGTTGACATTTTCAACTCTAATTGCTGCATTCATGGGAGGTTAAAAAGAAAGGCTTCCACCAAAAATGAAAACAGAAATGTATTTGTTAAAACCTTCTCCTGCACAGGGGATTTTGCATAGATTATTATTAAATAATTATTAATTAAAATTGCAGCAAGGTTAATTTCTGAATAACTCTAAATAAGTCTAAGAAACTGATGACCTCTTGACCTCTAACTGACTTTTATTTTGCCAAAATGTAGTTATACGAGATTGAGTTATTAAAAATGTAGTGTTCGACCATGTGTTTACATTGTGTTGTGTGTTTAATGTTATTTTTATTTTTAAATTATTTTCTGCTAAGAAATATGAAATTGAAACACTATTTCAAAATTAAAAATAAAAATGTTGCATATTCCAAAATCCCTCAGAGTATGAAAGAACATACTTCATAAGAGCATAAGTCCCAGGTAGTTTTATGTCTGAGTACTTATTGTTAATGCTTTAATATTACATTAATTACCTGACAAATAATTGACAACTTTTCACATAATCCTTTCAAAAATGCTTTTGTTTTAATTCCACTGTAGAGTTGTTGTGTGCAACATTTTCAATAAACACTAATTAAACTGTTACTTGTCATATACCGGTAATTGTATTTTTATTTAATCCAATATTCAGTGAAAGGTAAATATATTTGCTTTCTAAATTAATTAGTAAACAAAACAGGTTTATAAAAAAAACACAAATCTAACCATAACTTTTTGCTGGACGCTTGCTTGTTCTGCTTTGGAACGAGTCCTTTCTAGCAAGACTAAGAATGATGGCTAATGTCATTCTCTCTGTATGGGAGATGAGAGGAGAAATTTGAAAGGTTCTTTAGAGCTCTCAGAGTTCCCCAAGCTGAGCAGCAAACAAAAGAGGATGAACATTTTTTATTCCTTTTTTTTACTTTCACTCGTTTTGTGCCTTGTGATGTTCCTCGCTACTAATTAATTGCTAATGCAAAGTGCAGATAAACCCTCTTTAAATTCATTCAACAGATGAAAGACATGGATTATGAAGAAAGCACCGGGATATTAAAGGATGGCTTCTTAATGAAAACTTTAATTTCCCTCTCCTGCAGTCTCTGTTAAACTCTTGCTTTCAGACTGTTTTTGTGTTTTTCTCTCCCTCTCTCTCTCTCTCTTTCTGTGTTTTGGGTCAGTAATAACTTGCCTCAAAGCTCTGAGGGAGACAGAAGGAGAGCTTTGATGGTGGGCAAGTCTCGTCACTCTTTGCAGAATCCCGTGGCTGAACTGTATTTCTCCCTTGTATGCTATCGTTACCATAGTTACTCTCTGGGTAGGATTTGAAGTTGACAGAATTGCAGGGCTGAGCTTGTTCAGTGTGAGAAGTGCGAGGAAAAACAAAGCTGTGATAAACACAAAAACACATTGAAAAAAAAATATTTTTTTAAGTAGCCATCAAGTAAAGCTTGTGAAAACATCAAGAAAAGGAAAGGAAACAAAATAATTTTTATTTTATTTTCCATGTTTCCTTTCGGAGCGTCACGGTGGTGCAGTGGGTAGCACGGTCATCTCACAGCAAGAAGGTCGCTGGTTCGAGCCTCGGCTGGGTCGGTTAGCATTTCTGTGTGGAGTTTGCATGTTCTCCCAGTGATCGCGTGGGTTTTCTCCGAGTGCTCCGGTTTCCCCACAAGTCCAAAGACATGCGGTATAAGTGAATTGAGTAAGAACAATTGCCCATAGTGTTAAAGAGGGAATGTGTGTGTGAATGTTTCCCAGCAATGGGTTGCGGCTGGAAGGGCATCCGCTGCGTAAAACATATGCAAGAGAGTTGGCGGTTCATTCCGCTGTGGCGACCCCGAAAGGGAAGAAAGCAGACATGAAGATGAATGAATGTTTCCTTTCGTTTTGTTTCCTTTCCTTTTACTTGATAACTGCTAAAACCGGGCTGAATAGCCACATTTTCGAAAACAGAAGAGCTTTTGAAAATACTAAAAGAGCTACATTGGAACCAATATCACTAAAAATTAACTCTGGATATTGCAACTGGATGTTGAATTATGTTATTCAATTTTGAAATGTGTCTTGTATTTTTTCATCTGTGACAGTAGCTTGTTTAACAAGTAAAATGCAAATTATACACACTCCTGCACTCTATGCAACCATGACTTATAACAAGCCATAATTGAAAAAGTATCCAATGTTAAACTCTAAAATATTCTAAAATATCACACACTATAATCTTGTTGTCTTTGGACATTTAGCACCATTCCAATCCCTATTGCTAAAATTAAACCAAAGTGAAATTTAAATCGAACAGACCTCTCAGGCTTGCAGTTATTCAACCATTCAACAACGACTTAAAGAAAAAAAAGTCCCCTGTGTCAAAGAGAGGAAAGGGTGTGACTCAGGAAGCAAAAAAAGCAGAATAGGAGATGAGAGGAAGATAGACTAGGGACAGAGCTCTGGCCGTTCACCACAGCTGCGTATGACAGAAGAGGATGCAGCAGCAGCTCTAATCATGAGCCCTCTCTTCTCTACCATTCTGGGCCCTCAATGTCCCCAGAGTAGTACCACATGGGTGAACTTGAGAAGACCCCAGATGTGGAGCTAGGCACAGCCAACAGCAAGCTCCTTCCATATGTGCTGTAAATATGACACAATGCCATTCCTCATGTATAAAAGCGCCTTCTGTGAAAAACACTGAGCATAAAAATGGAATTCCTCTAGAAAAACAGAGACCAGGTCAGTATGAGCTTGCATTTCTTTAATCTACCCAAACAAAAACACAATAACTCAAAGTAAAACTTTGGATATCAGGCTCACGAAAAAGAAACCTAAAGATGCGGGACGAGGGTGAAAAGAGCTTAAACTTTTTCTCAAAGCTATGACCATTTTTTCTTCAAAAGTGTCTATGGAATCCTGTCTAGAACAAACAACATGGCATACTGTATAAGGTTCTTTGTACAACCATACAGTAATTCACTGTGACTTGTCTACTTCTGGCCATTCAAAGGGAACACTTTAAAAAAGCATGTAATTCCAGCAAAGTACCGGAGAAAAGGAAAACGCTTCACTGTGATTAGTCAGCGTTGAGCCTTTCATTTCAGCAAGGAGAATGTGTTCGAAAAATGGCCAACTATCATCCAAATAAAGGCTTTTATAGGAAGAAGACAAGTGAAGAGGAAAGAACTGGTCGGCATTTGCTAAAAGGCTGCACATAGCTCTTAAGAAATATATTTTTTTACTTGCAAAGGCTGAAGTTGTCAAAGTCAATTTCGGTCACAGCTTTTTACTTTTCCATTCTTTCACCTCATGCTCTCTCAAGAGAAAGCCAATTTATCATAATTTAGAGGCATGAGCTGAATGCGCTCCACCATCGCCTAGCAGATTTCCTCTCTCTGCTCCAAGAGATGGAAAGAGTGGAGTGAGAGCGTGAAGGGAGAGAGGATGAAAGAGGAAAGGTCAAGCGTTGACTCCTTACGGCAAGCAATCACAATGACACCTTTGAAGAAACAGAGAGAAAGAAAAGGAATGCAGTGAGACTATGAGTGGTCAACAGAGTCCACGTGGTGCTCAGACAGGTGTGTATGAAGCAGGTGCGCTTGTGTGTGTGATCACAGGATTCAAGTGCTTCTGAAAGTGGTTAGAAGCAGAACTGGGTTTGTCTTCAACTGTATGAGACATTGAGCGAATGAGAGGGTCTGGCAGCTCCCATTCCATCATTTCTCATAGTAATAACTCTTGTCAGTTCAGCTGCCAACAGAGAGAATGAGAGTGAGAGGGAAAGAGGGATAAAGAAAGAGGAAGAAGAGGGTTTGTGACAGGGAATTTTTGAGGGCCAACAGTAAAGATTTTCATCACAGCTATTCACACGTATGTATTTTCAGCTGTCCAGATTCATATCAGTTTTGTTTTGATTGCTTTATAGTATGATTTTATGTCTCAATTTGCTAATCATGAATCAAATTTTGTACGAGTAAAACAAAAGTAAGGTCCCCTTATGGATTACTAGTATTTCTGAATTTAATTGGACATGCTGATGGATTAATGTTGGTTGTTATAGCATCAATTCTTGAAAAAAAAAGTTTTTTGAGCCTTTTTTTGGTCTCTTAATAATTTAAATACATTATGTACCTCAGTTTACACTGTTTCTGGTTGCAAAATTAGCAGCAGCAATACAAGACACTGCACAATTATTGACAAGCTCTTAATAGGCAACCAGAAATCTAGAAATGTATTGGTGTGTGTGACAACACATGCTCTCTTTGTAGAGGCCATTAGTTATTAGTAGATGAAGTCTGTGTAAGTCTGAAATGACTTGCCTTTACACTGATTGGCTGGCGAACAATTGCCACATTTAAAGCCATGGACAACATTCCCTTAAACACTCTCATTTCCCATTAAGGAGTTAAATGATTCAGCAGATACTGAACTTTTTGGATTTAATTGTGTTTTCAGTGAACATAAAACCCCAATTTAGTCAAAAATTGTCTCTGTTACGGGTTTACTATCAAACACTTTAACTTCAAATGATCTGCAGACACAGATGGAAAATAACAAGCTGCATGTTTTGGTACCTTATTATTTCTAACAATTAAAGTGCTTCTGGTCCTCTCAATGTGAGCTTGTTTCTGTAAAATACAAAAATGTCTGGCCATCTGAAAGGGTGCTAGTGTGTAGCTGTTATAATATTGGTAAAAAAGTAAAAAAAAAATGCATTCCAATACTGGAACATCAAATGGTTTATAGTCTTTCTATTAGAACTGCCAAGAAATATAATGACATTATTCAAAATTCACATCAGACCTCAGTTAGGTTTTAATCAGAGTATGTTTAAGTGTAAACAGATCCAAAAGCTCACATTATTTAGTAAACAGCACATGCATTAGGGATACTAATGCAATCATGCTAAAGGCAGAGAAGTGGTGCAGATATGGATTTCGAACATCATGGAGTATGCGACCTTGTGGTAGTGGAAAAACCAGAAGCAAAATTTAAAAGATATAAAAATCGGAACATTCGGCAGATATCCCTTTCCCCCAACCAATCAGCATGCTCTTGGAGCGGCTTTGTTTGTGAATACCTGGTGCTGTATGATGACACACAAACCTTTTACAAACACAAGACTAAAATGCATCAGTGTATCACCGAAACCGAGTATTTTTGAAAACGCTGGCCAAGTAAAAGTGTTTTGGAAACGCTACAAATTTGTCATCGTGTAGATGACGTAAACTGAGTTTGGAGGAGTTATAGGAGCTTGTTATTGATGCAGCGGTTTTTGCTTACAGAGCTCCATGGCTAATGGGACAAAGAGAGGGATTGGAATCTGCTTCTCTGCGCTAACACATTTCTTCTAAAATGTACAGGACTACACAAGAACACAGTATATTTAATATGTATTTAATCACACAGCATATGTGCCAAACCACAAAATTAAGCTGTTAAAGCTGCTGATGCCCTCACTTGGCACAGATGCAAAAAGCACCAGTTTTGAACAAGAACCGATTGAGACTCAAATTAATGGGGAAGTTTCAAGAGCGAAACATTTGCTGGTTCCGAGAACGCGGTTAAAAACTAAGGGTGACAGAGCGTTCTCAGTTGCTGCTCCTAGATTATGGAACGACCAGATGTTAAAGACATATTTTTATGCGCAGGCATTTTAAGAGTTGGTGTATGTTGTCTGAATATGTCCTGGGTTATCCTTCTTGTGTTCTTTGAGTGAAATTTTTAGCTTGAAGTTTTCTTTTTAATGTTTATTTTATTATACTATGTACATTTTTTTAACTAATTGTACTATATAGAGCACTTTGGCACAACTTGTTTGTTATAAACAGTGCTATGCAAAATACATTTATTTAGTTACTTACGAACAGTTGTTGGTAAATGCTGGTTTAAAGAATTTTCGTTTATAAAAGGCATTCTTTTCTTTGTGTGAGCTGTATTTCCCAAACATTAAAAGGAAGCACTGATGCATCGCGGAGCTGAGAGAAGCTTTTTGATTGGTCAATATAATGCTCATTACTGTATTGACTCACTTTTTACAGCATTTTGGGAGCGAATTACCGTTTTAATGCGGACAGAGTTTGTTTTCTACTGGTCCTGATGTGGACATTATGTTTTGTAAACAGAGAAAGAAAAACTTTTTTTTAATCACTGGGTACATGTGGACATGGCCTTCTTTGAAGGAGAGGAGAACAGAGACTGAAGCTATGACTTTGGTTTAGATCATGTAGATGCATGGTAATAAGCAGATTTAAAATATGGTTTGATGTAAACTTAAATTGAAATCTACCATGATTCTACAGCACCTGAGAAATCCAAAATGCCAAGCCTTCTCAACTTAAAATAAAGCAATACATTCAGACTGATTCATCCTGAACAGATATACACTTGAATAGAAACTATGAAGGAAAGTCAGATCAAGTGTGAAATGGTGCCTTCTGTAAGTCCACCTTCATAATGCGCCTTGGAATCCACAAGAAAGACCTTGGAAATTGTTTCCTAAACAGACTGAAGCTCTCCTGAGGAGGCCTGTAGGAAAAAGATTGATGCATTTCTGTCCTCCTTTCTGGACAATTTGCTCTCAATTGATGTGCAACACCGTCTTTTCTCAGCCTACTGGCCTCCCCTTCTCTCTCCTCCACTCAAGGAGCTCATTTGTCTGTCTTTTTCTTTGCTTTTTCTTCCTCCGTCTTTCTTTTATACTTCACAGTTCTTTTGAAAGGTACATTAGAGGGTAGTTGAAAAGGCCCTCGTGTTGACGTGCACCAGGTTTCATCGGGGGTGACATTTTGCCCATATTGCCAATGTAGCCTTAATTGCATGCTTTGCGATTGAATCGATAGAGTGTTTAAAGTAAAGAAGAGGCTGCTGCTGTCTGTAGATAAGTGAGGGGGGATCTTGGCCTGAACAAGTGGATGGGACAGTCTAAATTGAACCTGTCTGTGTATACACACTGTTAACTGTCGTCCATAGTCAAATACAGAGATTAAGCACAAAGTCAGAAATAAGTCCTAAAAAAATAGGATGGATGGCATTTTTGGAAATTCTGTGACACTTTTTTCTAAAATACATGGTTTAGTAGTAGTTTATTAGTAATAACTATGATCAAAATGATAGTAATAATGAATAGTAATAGTGCTATGTGTTAATAATTTACACAATATGATTATTTAAGGATTATTTGTTAAAAAATAATACCATGTAAGATAACTTTTTGCTCTTAGCTTTTTACTCATGTCTTTTTAACATCCCTTTTCTCACATGCACTGTTCATTTCTTTAAGTTTAAATCTCAGGGCCAGTGATTCCCGTGGCTGTCGTTAACCCTGTACAAATAGCTGATCTGGTTTCAAAATGTCAAAGCACACATACGAGCAAGCTGATGTGTTTTACTTCTTCCTGTTCTGCCTCAGACTTTGGCTATATTTCATAGTGTGTCCTAACATTAAAGAAGTCAGATGTCAGGTGAAAATTTTAGTGCTATATGTGTTTTCCCCTTTTTGTGAACAATGGTAGACCATTCAGTTGTGACAGATAAAAATGTTGTTTTTGGTTAACAATATTTAATGTTAGAATCCAACCCTAACCGGTGTATGTAAAGTAGTATCTATGATCAGAATTGCACATCAGGTGTCTCTGTCTCCAGTGGAATTCTAGCCCTTGAGGAATTCAGTGGTGTTTCCTTTTTTGTTCAAAAACATTCCGGAGCTGCATTCCAGTGTTTTCCAGTGAAATGTATTGTGTTTAAAATCTAGAATTTAATAAAAGTTTTGTACTGCTCTTCAGTCTTGGCTGCTCATTTTTCTGCCTACATAATTTTAATACAGATTTGAAACGAAGTGCCTTCTAGTTTAGTCTCTATTCATTTGAAGTGGTGTAATTAATACAATAAATTAAAGCAGGAAAGATACTTACTTAATTAAATTACTTTTACTTAATTAAATACCCTCATATCACAGCATTTATGATCAGAATTTCACATCAATATATAAATGTTGTACTGCTGCCTGTCTGTTCAAAAGTAATCAGATTTGAATTATATCTATGCTAGTCTGGTTTTCTACCAATTACTCTGGTTTCCTCCTACAGTCCAAAAGAATGCTTGATTTTTTAAACTAAAAATTATCATTGGAGTGAATGCTAAGTTCACGTGATCCTGCAATGAGCTGGAATAAGGGTGCATGCCATTATTTGCCCATCTCTTTGTAACACTAACCGTTAAGGATCAAGTTTAGATAGAAAACAGATAGATGAACACATATGCACTGTATAGCTGAATGAGATTAAAAGCATCAGTTTATCATTTGCACAGCATGGTGGTATAGCGGTCAGCACTGCTGTCTGTCAGTTTGAAGGTTCTTTGGATGACCCTTGTGGTCCTTTCTTCTCTCTGTATGAGGAGAAATGATTAAATATCTGCTTATTTCTACCCAGGAAAACGTAGCAGAAACATGTCTGAGATCTTTCATTTGGATGTTTAGCAAAATGAAATCAAACCCAGGTCTTTAAGTGTGAATAGTTTTCAAGAAATCATTTATTAAATGCTCTGACTTGGACCTTTAATCCAGTTTCGATATATTTGCCCCCAGACACCAGTTTGTCCTTCAAGTGCTTAACTCCATCGGTGAGCGATCCTATCTTCATGCTTTTCTTGAAGCCAGTTTATTTTCCCCAGGGTCTAATGACTCCAGCTAGAACTATAAGCCTAACTGAGCGGGCACCCATGCAGCGCCAAAGCAAAGACATTTACCACATGTCGCAGGAAGAGTGGCAATAAGTAACAGTAGTTTATACCTCTCCTGAGGTGTGTGTGTCATGAGGAGGTTATACGCAGTGTTTCATGGGTCTGTTTCATTCCAGACAGTCTGTGCTGTCATGATTGCATTAAATGCTCACTTGTCCAGTACAGCACTCTTTCGTTTCTGCTTTAATGGTTTCCCTCTCATTTAAGCTCAAATGCCTTCATGTCCTAATTGCGGGTAATAACCCAGATGCACTCCCACCATTAGTGCACCATTTTCCATTAAGACCAAATTGTTTCATTTATCACATATGATGTGTTCAGAGTCTTTGAAAAGCAGTTTTTCAGTGTTTCGTTGAGGTTTAATGTGTAATAGTGTGGTCTTTGATGGCATTAACAGGCCTGTGAGGAAGTGATTACTCCTAAAGAGACTGAAGTTTCTTCCAATATAATTTATTTTCCTTTTCCATGCATACTACATTCTAAATTAATGTTAAATATATATGTAGTTTTTGAAACGTTAAGGGTATTGTCTTATAATCTATATAAATATATATTTATATATATAGATTATAAGATAATACCCTTAACGTTTCAAAAACTCCAACTAAAAACTATTTTCTTCAAGGAACACTTAAATTCTTAAAAAAAGAGAAAAACAATATCTTCTATGGTTGATTGATCAACTGATACATCTTCTGTTGTCAGCTACCCGAATTAGAAGTTTTTGTGACAAACTGCATATTGACTTCTCCCCTACTGCAAGTTGCTTTGGACAAAAAACATCTGCTAAATGCACAAATGTAAATGGCTTATGACTCTACTATATAAAATAACAATTATAACAGTATATTTATGATCTGTGATTTATTTACATGTTAACTTCAACGTACACTCAAAAGAGGAATAATTCCTTTTTATGAAATATTTTACTTAATTTTTTTGTGACAATAGCATATTTCAAGAATAATACAGCATAAAAATAAAGTGGACACAATGCAGTGTCATGGTTTATTGTGTGTTGTATTTGAATGTTTTATGTGTAATTGTTTGCATGTGAGCTGTGGCCTTCCTGGTTGTGGCTGATTACCCCTTATTTTTGATGATTACCCCTGCAAATTATTAATTTAATAAAACTATATTTCAAGGGATCTCAAAAGTTCTTCTCAGACAGCTGAAATGTCTTCTAATCATGTCCTATTGCTAAATGAATGATTATTTCTTATCAGTCCACATGGAGTTAGAGTAGTAATGTATAATTGTAATGCTAAATATTACAAATTGTAAACAACAAGCATTTAAAATGTAATGTATCATGCAATTGGCGAACACAATCCTTAGAAAACTAAAACAAAACAAGGGAAAAACTGTATTCAACCTTTAAATCTGTCTTTATTTCTTTGAAATTGTAAGTGCCAGAGATATCAATCTAAAGTATTAACACTCAAGTAAACTTAACCAAAAGTTATAAAAAGAGCTAAAGCAGTTGATGCAAAAGTATATTATGCAGTTTGTCACGTCAAGATTTCATGATTTTCTCTTTCCTAGACTGAAGAAAGAAAGATTTGATTAAAAATAAAGATGAACTGATGCCAGGAGAAGGGAAGAGAGTGGCACTGCAGCATGAGGGAGCTCTATATGTATGCGCAACTCAATAAAATGGTCAAGATCACCTATTGGACTTTATTAAACGTTTTATAATTAGTTTCACAACTAAAAAGCATGAAATGGCTTTTATGACTACAAGTATAAATGTGTTATCGTGTTGTTCTCCTTCATGAAGTCATGAATTTGAGCAATCTCAAAACTGTAACAATTAAATGTTGTACTTTTTGTAGTTTGAACATACATTTTCCAGTCTTTTCATTAGCTCATATTCTTAAATTATCCATGGCAGTTTGAAACTAAATCAGTGGTCTGCAGAGTGATAGAGATCCACGGACACAGAGAGACTAGAAAAAAACCTGGAATGGCTAACCTTTGAGAAGTAGTTGAATTGCCTCCTACTACCAATGTTATTTTTGTCCTCCTTTTTTTGAGTCATCTGTTCTGGAGTTTTACCACCCCTAATTAGCTAAAAGACCTCTGATGGATTCTTCAATAAGCATGGCTGACACTTATGTGTTAATAGTAAATTGAAGAGTATACTCGCTAATTCATGGAACACCCCTTTTCAAGGTCATACTGAGATCATTTCTCCTCTCTCTCTCTCTCTCTCTCTCTCTCTCTCTCTCTCTCTCTCCCTCTTACACAGTCATAATAAGTGTGCTCACCCTGTTCTTAAACAGTAATTACAAGAGAAATTCTAATTTATTAATTTCAATTAAAAGTATTGTTTGCATGTTTAATGTTTTGTAATCCTCATTATTTATTTGATTAAACGGGCGGGCCACTTTATTGTACAGAGCGTTGCTGTTGCTGTTGCTGGAAATGAGATAAGTCAGTTTTTGTGTTTTCAGCTATGTTTCACTCAAAATAAAACAAAGCAGTTTTTAGATTTGTTAATCTCAGCTGTTTTCGCCAAGGAACGGATATTTGAAGAGTCAAGGGACTTTTCTCTATTGGAATAAAGTTAACATTAACCTTATCCCCTGTCCTCAACAATTGATATAAAGTAAAGTATTTTTGTATAAATTATTGATCATTTTTTCAGCAACAAAGAAAAGTTACAATGAATAAAAATCTGAATGCCTTCCAGAAAAAAAACATTTAACAGTTGCTGAAAAGTTTCAGTTTCTGAAAGTAAAAACCTATGTAGCACAATATATTATAGCATATAGTCTGGATTAAAGATAACTGTTAAAGGTGGGCACACACAGGCCATTTTTGTCCCAACTCTCAGCCAAGATAAGACTAGTTTAAACGATTGGCCCAAGACATCTGTGTCACATTAAAATGATCTTGCCTCTGTCTGACTTAGACCATGTTTAACTCACACACTGTATGCCAATGCCAGCTGACTGCCAGGTGTGACAATCAAATGCCAGGATCTGTCCATCCTTGACATTGATGAACATCAACAGACTGATCATCTAAGCGTTAATCAGAACAGGGTTCAGGCAGCTGAGTCTCCCAAGATCCTCAGTTTGCTCATCTATCAAGAAGGTATGGTGGTACAATTGGCATTACGTGTAGTGACAATAAATTGCTTTAAAGTGTGTCTTTGTACACTTCCAAGAACCATTCTAAGCCCTAAACCAGTTATAACCACATCTGAAATGTTTGACCTGATCTCAACTTTCTGTCAGATATGCATAAAAACATCATTTAAGATAACATAAAGCCGGCTCCTTCCAACAGTGTGTTTCAGCAGGTTTGGCAATCACACCTGTTCATTAGAAGAAACAAGCAAAACAACTTGCAGTTCAGATGTGCAGATTAATGTCTGACAGATGCATTCAAGCATTCATTAAATTGGCTGAGTTAAAAGTCCCATCCACACACCTGGGAAATCAGTTGAGTATTATTTTCTGATAAGGGACAATAGAAGAAACTTGTCATGTGGTTCGGATGTAAAGCGGTTGATCAGAAATCCTATGGAATGAATAAATAGGAAGCTGTGAAAAACCAGCAGCGAGTCACAATATAACAGGAAGGAAAAACTCTAGAGAGCTAAGTGCTTAGAAAAGGGAGCAATCATACAGGCTTCCAACTTCTGCAAGTCCCCAGCAGCTGTCCGGAGAGCGATAGCAAAGAATCTCAAAAAACATTTGTCAGCCCTGCATTTGCTGCCCCTTTAATAAGAACTGTCAACATAGAGTCAACTCATAGGAGTCCACTCACTGAGGAACAGATAACAGGAGTTTTCTGAAGGAGAGAGAGAGAAAGAGAGAGCGAGTAAGAGAGATTTTATGAGTTTAAATGCGCTGCCCTCTATTGTTTTCTGCTTCAAGCTAAGTATGGGTGTTACCTTGCAAAATTGGAGAGATGTGGCAGAAAAGGCAAGGGATGGTGTACAAAAGGTATATAAGGTATATAATATAATATGAATGTTACATCATCCATTTTAAGGTCTAGAATTATTGTATTATTACAATAATTAAATATTTATTCATTTATTAAAGTATTATTGCATATAAAATCTATTTAGAATTTATGACGGTCAAAATCTTGTCAGTAACATTTGTAATGGATCAATTTTCAAAGCAAGCTCTATTTTTCACTTTCTATAAATACATTTACACTTGTAATTTTAGTGCTGCATTGACAGTGTCCAGTGCCACTGAAAGCTCGAACGGCTGCTTTAGTTCAACATCCAATTAGGATCTTGTGTCATAGTGTTGACATTTGAAGGATAGAAAGGTGCAAGTGTGTGAGTGTTTGAGTAGGAGAAAAAAAAGTGAAGTTGTTAAGTGGTGACAGCCGCTGTCACTGACCCCAGAATGGTCCAAGACACATGGTGCAGAGGCCCAGACTGCGTAGCGGAACATCTGAGAGAGGTTAGAGGTCAACAGATATATACCAGGATGCATATCATGTGTGTCTGCATGCTTTTGCTTCAAGCATTTAGATGCTTAAATGAATATTTAGTTACAAATTCAAGGCTTGCGATATCTATTTGTGGTCTTACAACTCCAGTTACTCTGTCTTTTGAAACATAAATTGAGGTTTGATTTAGTTCTCTTTCAAAACGTTCCTAAGATTCCTTTAGAAACTGGGTAAGCAAGTTATTTAAGTAACGAGCAAGAGCAGCTTTTCATTTTTGGTTTTTACTTTTAACTTAAACTGTAGCACAATACAAAATGTAAAATAAATGTTTACAATATATGGAAATGTTTAAATCTGGATGAACACCACACATTTATATCATAATAAGAATTAAATGTTAATTTATCACTAGAAAACACTGTTATGGGTGAGATGCAAATTCTAGCTTATAGGACTGTGAACTACTCACTATACCATGAGAAGCTAAAAGACGGTCTTAACTTTATTTCAATATCCGATTATAGTGATTCAGACTCATGCGCAGACAACTAATAAAAGACTCAAAACAGACACGATTTAGTCAACATAATTTTATTTAGCCATGTATTTTAGCAAATCATTTCAGCAGTAGGCTTTACCCTATGATAGGCGGCAGATGTTCAGGATGTACAGGTCCTCTATCGGCCAAACCTACACCATTTACCTGCACATACATATTATGTTCTAATTCTTTTAGCTTTTTTATCTCTTAACAACATATGAATCATGTGCTTTCAGGAAAAAAATTGTGAGCAGGTTAGGTTAAACTTGTTAGGCTAGATTTACCAAGGACAAGACGCTCAACAATAAAATTAATTACTCTCTTATCTCTGATTTTTCAAGAATGTTATTAGTGTCTTGTTATTAAATAATAAAAGTACAAAAATGGTTGCTATGTATCTTATTTTATTCCCTTATAGTTTCCAAATATAAGCCCGATAGAACCATACACTCATTCTCAACACATGGGGGCTTGGGAATCAGCCTGGCAATGTGTTGTACCGGTCGATTTATGAATTACATCAGTGACTAATTATCAATGATTGAATCCTACAATGATGGTTAATCATGTATACAACGTTTGACCTCAATTATAAATAAAACGGCTGTCCCTACTAGTTAAAATTTAGAAAATACTAATAAGACATCTTTTTCATAAGTATTTTTCTTTACTTTAAAAGGGGCAAGAGAAAATAATTTTATGGGTTGTAAAAAGGTTTAATCTTAAAATAAATAAATATTAGAATATCATATTTAAGATCGACAATAGTTGATTTTTTCAAGCGGAAAATTGAATGGTGAATGCATGTGAATAATTAAGGAAGGTTTCAGGCAGAATCCCAGAGCAACATTCCTTATATCTAATTCAAATCTGTATATTTGTAGCGGAGCTGTCTTCAGCTGCCAGTTCTTTTCAGATCTGACTGGTGCTTTTATTTTATACTCATCGCCGGTACAGGTAATACATGCTTAGAATATAAAAGCACTTGTCCTCTCAAAATAATACTATCTTTTAGTGATTTACTCATTCTTCAGAACACATGATGCTTGCTTCAGAAAGTATTATGAATATTAGCATTTTGAGATTCTGTTTTTTTTAGTTTAATTAAACTACAAGAATACAGTAAAAATGCCTGATTCCAATTTTTACCTTTATATTAAAAAATTCCCTTGAAGACTAAATATATTGTAACGTTTTCTTTAATTTTCCATTAAACAAGATTAAAAATCACCTTTATCTTTTCTCAAGGATGACCAAAACATATCAGGATTACTATTTAATTGAACGAGTGCAAGTTTGTGTCAGAAACAGTTAAAACTCACGACTTTTAAGGTGTGTTTTTATCAAAGTGCGTTCTGCGTAATAAAATTTCTATTAATACACATCGATTTTAAGTTCCACTGGAGAGTAAAATGCATGACACAGACAACAAATCTGAATGCCATCTCGCTGCAGTTTTGTCCTTACATTACTAACTGTATCAAGGTGCTGATTTGAGGTTTTCGTAAATCTGCAACTCTTAATTTCAAGAAACTTTTCTATTCAAATGCAAACTAATGGTGGTTATATTATTGTAGCTGTTTTCTACTAAAATAAAGAAAAATAAAAGTTCAATAGCTTAATAATTACGTGAATAATGTCAAAACATTGAATAAAAACAGCAATGTCTTCACACAAAGAAAGTAAAAGTATTCTGTGAGAAAATAAATATATACCTCAAGTTACAATATATTAACAGGTTCTTAAGGTTTTGTGTTGGACAGCCTTGATTAAAGTTAAATGATCTTTGGTGAATAAATAGTTTTTCAGTCTCTGATCCTCCTCTTTCTAGCTATTAATTATCAAAGCCATATCATGATATTACGTGGACTTCACATTTGCTTTTTAAGTAGTCTTAGACTATAGTGTTAAGTCAAAGCTAGAAAACTAATGAAAGTGTCCCTATTATGGTTTGGAAAGGTTCCTTTTTTGTTTTTAGGAGTCTCCAACAGCAGGTACATGAGGTCAAAAACAATTTCATTATCTTTTAGTATTTACCTGTTTTTTTATGACTCCCAAATAATTTGTGCAGCAAGTCACTATGTTCAAAACTTCACATAAAGCCCCTCGCAGCAATTAACCACAAGTTAATAAAACTTAAGAAGCCAGTAAAATGTAATCTAAGAACAACATGAGGGTGTTCTTTTTTCTCATCTCAAAGTTTGTTTACTATTAACGAACTCGTCTTCGCGAGCTGAATTCACAGAGGGAACAAATGTCAAGAGGGAAAAAAAGTCAATGAAGCAAGCGTTTGTTCATAGATCACAATGTATAAGAAAACTTGTTTGAATGGAGATTTGTTTCAGCAACTCTCAGGCTACTTTCTTTTAAATGCTATAACTAAGACACAGAGAACTGTCAGAGTTAAACTCAAACTGAATGTTCCTTAAACTCAGAGTGGTGTAGTACACCAGACGAATTTGAAAGATGGATTTTTTGAAAAACCCTATATAGTGACTTTTTAAACTAAATTGTTACAAAAATGTAATTGTGTTTTTGTTTGCTTCACTTACAATTTTAATATTGTTCAGCTATATACAATTCAGCACATTATTTATATTATACTATAAAAAGAACAAGGCTTAAAGATACAATCCAGCATTCGTCTTGTTTAATACTCTTGTCCTTCTCACAGGTTAGAAGAAGCACTAGAGTCCTCTCATATCTTGTTTTTCATGTGATGTGCACAGCGAAACACCCACACACAAACATTTACTCGCTATCTTTTAATGAGATCGAACTTCATTAGTGTGACCCTCTTCTGCAAAACTCCTCCGGACTCATATGCAAACGATCTTATTAGGAGGCTCTGATAGCAGCGTGCTGGCTGGCCATGTAACTGCCTATGAGCACTAATGAATTAAGTCCTTCTGGACAATAGATATCAAGAAAGTCTTCTATGAATGTGAGGACAGAAATAGTTATTATTTTATAAATATTGTGTCTGTTTCGAAACACATAATTAGTCTAATTTAGTTCCAGCTGCTCCAAACACTTACAGTAGTAGATAGAGTTTACTTAAGAGTAAGTGCCAAAGCATTCACTTTTACCATTTAAAACAGCTAAATATTATCACTTCAGTTCCATTTTGGTGCTGAGGTTGAACTTTTGCCTCCCTTGTGGAATTCTGTGGTCCTCGGGCAATAAATCTTTTTAAAAGATGGGAAATCAGCCTTCGTGTGTTTTATCATTGCAGTATTAATTTAGTAAAGCAGGCTCAATCTGTCCAGTGTTGTTACTCAGCATGAAGCCCCACTCACCCAGCAACTAAGCCTTATAAGCCATTCAGTTTTAATTAAGAGACAGGATATTGACCATATTTGACTCATATGGGTAATATGGATACATTTAAAACCATGGAAATAGCTTCAATTATTATTATTAAAAAAAAAAAAAGTGGAGCGAAGAAATTGTGTTTGTGTAGGGTAGGTCCCTTTTTGTCTTGGGTGCAACAAGAGTTTTAGTGTTATTCAATACAATATAATTTCTTTACGAACCAATCATTATGGTTGAATTGAGTTGAAAAGTAATTTCTTTGTTTATTAGAATTTTTCGTCAGTCTTCCATTGTGCAAATTTGCATAGCTGCAGCTAACATTAAAGTAAAATTAGAGTAACATTAGATGGATTTATTATAAGTCTGAATTCAATATAATATAAGCAATAATCAATATAATGAAGCAAGATGTTTGGGTAAGCGGTAAACATTACAATTTAGAAAGAAAGATTTAAATGAGTAAATAATGATCAACACAGACAGACCGGCAAATGTGCTCAGATAGGCAAACAACTGATGCCATGACACAATGCATCTTTTAATAAAAACATTTATCTTGTGACCCTAAATTGTTTCTATCAAACCAGAACATTTTTCTAGGTTAGATTATCATCTAGTTGAAAGTTTCTGTTGAGCAATATCATTTAATCACCTGGAAACTCTGCAACACACACTAAATTAGCATTTATAATAGTAAAAGGTAGCACTTTATAATAACTACACGCTACTAATCATTTATAAAGCATTAGCAAATAGTTATTAAGTAATTTATAAAGCATTGTTTCTGTGTTATTACACATTTGTAAGCCATGTATAAATACAAGAATAATGGCTTTATTCCTGGTTTATAAATATCTATATAATATAATTAATAACACAGAATTGATGCTTTATTAAGGATCAGTTAATCATTTATAAATTAAACTTTTCACTGTTTGGAACATGGTAATAAATAATTATTATTATATATATATATATATATATATATATATATATATATATATATATATATATATATATATATATATATATACATATATATATATATATATATATATATATATATATATATATATATATATATATATATATATATATATAGTAGCAGTTACTAGGTGTGATAACAGATGCTTTATTAAACCATAGTTCCACTGTAATTTAGGTAGTTATAAAACATTTATTAGCTCTAAAGTGAGGACAATTTATTCTTTGTAAAACATTAACAAACGAGACTAAATATTTCAATGGTTTGGGTCCCTCTGCGCTGTGTGCTTTTCATCGGTTTAGAATAAAACTGAGCCTTTAAATCACATTTGTTAATGCTTTATAAGTCATAAAT
This sequence comes from Danionella dracula, assembly GCA_900490495.1. NCBI lineage: Eukaryota > Metazoa > Chordata > Actinopteri > Cypriniformes > Danionidae > Danionella > Danionella dracula. Next base: position 1,249,072 of record UELW01000245.1, read on the forward strand.
AGTCATCACTTTAAAAGAGCTCACGAAAACAGCCTTATAAAGCATGAATAATCCTCAGTTTAGATGAGCTCTGACAAACAGTTAACTAGCAGCTAGTAAATGCTTTATAACTACCTGAACTAATCATGAGTCACAGTGGGATTATGTGTTAATAAAGCATTTATTATCACACTTAGTAACAGTTACTATACGTCTGAATAATAAGATGTATGAATGCGCTTTTAAATAGTTTATTGATCATTTATTAATATGTTATAAATGATCTCATGAATCACTTATAAATAATAACTTACTGGTTTTTAAATAGCGAGAAGTGTAATTTATAAATGATTAACTGACCTTCAATAAAGCATGAATTTTATGTTATTATAAAAATTATATAGGTGGTTATAAACCATGGGTAAAGCTTTTAAAATGTTATTTTTAACTCCTTATAAATGTGTAACAACATAGAAACAATGATTTATAAACTATGTGTTAACTATTTATTGATGCTTAATAAATGATTATTAGCTTGTAGTGATTATAAAGTGCTACCTTACATTGTAACAAATATTTAAATGAGATGATAAACGATAAATAATGAAGACGGGTGACAAACATATTGATTTTCTAGAATCTTGTAATCAAATCAAAGATGTTGACTGTTGTGATATATTTCAATATTCTACAAACAACTGAAGACGTTAAAATTACTTTCAAATAGTAGTTTGGTTAATTGTTCACAATTGATGACGACATATCCTTGACTGGCACCCATTACTTTTAAACATCTGGGCTCTCCACTGTCCCTTGTTTTCAACCTAGACCAGACTTTTAATATGCAATGTCAAGAAAAGCTCTCTAAAACCAATGTAGATATGCTTTCATAGAGTATTAGGTGGTGTTTTTGAAAAAAGACATGGAAAGTTAAATCTAACACCCGCCATCTTTCCGCTTTTCATTTTTCTGCCTATTGAGTGCGAAATCTACAAGCTACTGCTATTCAGAGGATGGTGAAATGGACGACTGGTTGTTCAGTGAGCAGCAGTTGCCATCCGATGCTTTATGCCCGAGCGGGATTCCATCAAAGAGCAGCCAGGCAGAGAGAGAGAGAGAGAATGAGAGAGAGAGCAAAAAATGCAGAGACCTTTGACTGAGAATTCAACTCATCTCTGACTTATCCACATAGAGAGATTCTCATAGCAAAATTTAACAAGCCCAGACTCTGCTCACGCTCCTGCAAATGTAACAGCATCAAATATTCATATTTCTTTGAGTGCTGAGTGAATGAAGGGCCTAGATAAGTGCGAGCAGCTAAAAAGTGAAAGCTTCCAAAAAGAAGCTTTTGAAAGCTTCGCGATAGCGACCTGTGAGCTAATCGAAATGTCTTATATTTCTGCAAATAACTCGGAATGAGTGAGAAACAACTCTGTTAAGTTGGAGTTAGACAACAACACTACAAATAGACTTCCTTTATGATGCATGATGGGGAAAGGGGTTATTCATGTGAATACAACAAAAACCACTTTAACTTCTACAAATGGAAAGAAAATATACAGTACAATAACTGACATAGTAGACAATTGCATACTGGCATAGTAGACAGTATCTTGTGGACAGAGTGCTGAATCAGCTGTACAGGTATTTGGAAATAAATAAACTGTAAGCAATGCAGTAAATCTGTTTTAAATCTAAAAACTGAACATTTCTGTGTTATGTTATTAATTATTATGTTCTAATTAAAACACCATGTGTCAGTTATGACGAGAAAGGATATTGTAACATTCCAAAAAGGTACATCAAGATGTTGAATGCTAAAAATAGACTGGTTATAACACGGGTAATAAATTAAGAACAGTTGATCAGACTGGTATGGGAACAACATCGATTACAAACCCACAGCAAAAGTGCAATCTGAAGCTGATTTTTAAAATATTGTGTGGACTATTATCTCAAACCCTATTCTTCAATCATGAATAGTAAAAATATCAAAGATGTGTCCATTTCATCCCTTTTTAAAAAGTTTTTAGAGCACAAATCAATCAAGTCACAATACTTGTTTCTCTCCTATATGTATTTTTGAAATTTCATTTTCTTTTAAAAGCCAGCAATTTTTGATTTATTATTATTATTTAATTAAAGCTATATATATATATATATATATATATATATATATATATATATATATATATATATATATATATATATAACAAATCAATAATTACTATATAATTGTATTATGTTTATAATTGTATATTATTACTATGTAATTCTATTATATATAATTGTATATAATTTGGCAGCAATGTACATGCGGATCTGTAATGGAATGTAATATTTGTTTTGTTTACATTACTTAAATATGTGCATAAATTGCCGATTCATGATTTCAAAAACCTCTATCACCCTTCAGCAATGTTACTGTGTCTCTGTCTTCTTCTGTTACTGCACATCTGGCCATGCAAGGGTAAGGGCTGACTGGCACAAAAGCACCTTCAGCTAAATCCTAAAATTTATAAATGTTCACATGATTCACATAAGAATTACATTCTGAAAGTTAACAGCTTCTTGAAGCGTTTAAGCAACACAGCTATGTCTTACAACAACAGATATGATTGCAAAGAGAGCATCACAATCATTTTTCTGATCTTTAGCAATTATTTTTATGAAACCTGTGCACTGAAGCTTTCTCTGATCACCCGAATGAGCTTGTCCTTCGTTAAATAGCTGTGCTCCTCTATTTAGGTTGCAAAAATACAAGAAAAGAGAAAACATTTAATGATAGAGATCTGATTTTGCTTTATATATTGTCAAATTGTACATATAGAGCTATTGCTCTCCCCTTAGAGAACAGAAATATTTATTTTTATAAAGTGTAAGAACGTTATTGTACATGGTTGCATTTAAATGAAGGGTATATCATCCACTCTAGATTTTATAAATAATCACTAAGAAAGAGTGACATTTTTAGGAAGATTTGTACGTGATGTAGGGCATTAAAAGTGTACTTTTTAATAAAATTTTCCAAATTGCTCCATAGGCCTATTATGTATTGGTAAAAAGTTCACAAAAGCCTCAACCTTTCAGACAAACAGAGACAGACATATATTTTGTGGATGCTGAGGTTTGAACCTATCAGCTTTTCTACAGCTGTTGTAAACCTTTTATATTCCACTGTTGCCAAACCAAATACGAATATCTGCCAACAAATTGACACCCATCAGTTGAGTTCTCTTTAAGTGCCCAGTGTCCTGGTATTACAGCTAATGATAAATACCCCTTTGTTCTGCCAAAACGAAAAGCATCATGTTGGAAACCATCGTCGTATTTCCCATATCATCAAAGCATTAGACATTTTCATGAACACTTGCCCAGAAGTAGAAACCACAAGCAGAAAATAAGAGTCATAAAAGCAATAGAACAAAACATATTAAAGAACTTGTATTACTATTGTCCTTATAGCTTTTTTATGCACTTGCCCACAATGGACACAAAACAGCAGCTTCATCTTTCAAGACAAAAGGTCAGAATTAATCTCTTGTATGCTTAGCTTCCGAAATACACAAGTAGAATGCGCGCACAAGCATGTGTGTGTGTGAAGTGTGTGTGTGTGTAATGGCACTGCGTGACTCAGCCTCCATTAGACGGAAGCCAGGCCTGCTCTCGTGGACATGTGGTACCATGGAAACTGATAAATCATAACAATTATGAGCATCATTGCCGGCTTGAATGATGGATAGATGATGAAGGGCACTCAGCGTGAGATGAACAGTGTTTTTATGCAAGGTCAGAGAGCAAGCCAGCTGAAGACCAGCCAGAAGCAAAGCGCGGTCTTACAGTTTACTCATAATGAGCTATAGTTAAAGCAGTGCTTCGGGGGAAGATTGCTAAAAACAAACACAGACAAAGTAACTATTCAATGCTTGAGCATGAACAAACTGACATGTAAATAGTTTAACAAAACTATAATTGAAAAGAGGGCATTGGTATTAGTTTTAGTAGGTTCTAGATTTATGTAGTTGTCATTTTGTGGAAAGAAATGCTGTACAAAAAAAAATGCTTCGTCATGTTTGTCTATATGTTTTTATTACTGTTTGGTGTTTAAATTAAGCACATTGTCATTAAAATATATGATATTCTGCCTAGCCAGCGATAAAAAAAATCATTTTGTACTGTTCTCTGTGAAATCTGGGAATATATGAGGATATGTACACAGAACCAAAAAGTAATTTCAAAAGAATACAGATTTTCAACTGCAATGTGTGGATCAGTACAGAAAAGCAAAGAGATATCAGAAAGACAAACAAGCTGGAATTGAGGACTGTTTTTTAGCCTGTAACCATGTGATAGAGGTCAGCACTTTATTAATAATTCAGATTAGACAACATATATTAATAATTGTTTGCTGCGGCAGGTCTGATGTCACAGTTTGACATCAGGGGGAATGTGTAGAATTTTATTTTACCATAACATTGGCATCAATTAGCAGACTAAAGTCACCTGACTTGTAATAAGCAAAGCATTCCACCCCTAATCCTTCATTGTTTGCCTTTGAATGCAAGGACTCATTATGTGCTGATCATTTGTCACTTGTTTGTGATTTGTGATTCCATCTATGTTTCTGTTTATTATCACAAGCTAATGATGTCAACTTAAGGCATATACCATTTACAACACATACACATTTTTATTTAGTAGCTACTTATTTTGCAATTTAGAGCCACAATGGACAAATGATGTTCAAATGAACAGAAGACAATTTTTTTTAATCCCAGTATTATTCATATTTTAATATATACAATCTTTAAAAAAATATTTATGAATGTGTCTGTAAACAATGTTACTATTCCCAGAAATATTCTGTTTCATCAATGTTGATGCTAAACCAGGCAAAGCTGCATTAATTAAGTTACATTCCTGTTGCAACCCCAAGTGATCTTAGTATTTGTGTTGTGTATTGATTTTTGTGTTTATTTGACTAATTCTATGACATCATTTCCTGCTACATCATCACCTCTGCTTATGAAGACCATAGCTATGTCCATTCCAGGTTCTGAATCCTTCAAAGGCTGCATCAATCATTGGTAAATGGGATGCCGAAGCACCTCCGGCGTGCTCTTCCTAAAGCATCTTGAAATATGTAAGGCTACAAAGGATGGTAGCAATGTGTCCTTGAAATTCCAGAAAAAGGAGGAAGCATTTGAAGGACTAATTTTAAGAACCCTTCGATTCTTGGCGAAATGGGACGGTCTTTGTGCAGCGTTGTGATGTGATGTCAGCGGCCTTGAACTGCGCACTCCAAAAGCTCCAGAACCTGGATTGAGAAATAACTTATTGCTGAAGACTAGTCCCTCTCCCATTGGTCCATGTGTTCTGATTATGGTCCAGCCCCCTCATCAACTTATCTGTTGAAAAATATTTTTGTAAATATATTTGTAAATAATGTGTGATAAAGTAAATAAAATAGTGTGATAAAATAAAGTAGAGAGTTATTGTGTGTGTTTTTAACTGTTTTATGCTTCAACTTCTGAGGTAATTTGGATTCACTGTGTGGTATGTGTTATGCTCAATACAAATAGTTGGAAGACAAATTTATTTCTCTGTATAGTTTTCTTTTTATGCCTGAACCCTAGACTGAGCACAACATACCCCTGGTCTTATAAACATGAACAACCTGGTTGACTTCATTTTCTACAAGCTGTTATGATACCTTGAAAGAAAAATATTTTTACTCCACAAGTAAAAAAATCATGGACTCTTCTGATGTTAATTAAGATACGAATCAAAAGGTCATTCTTCTTAGATCTGTTGTAGCAGAAAATGCTAATTAAAAATCACAAATAGAGTGAAAAAGTCATCCCTACACTTGAATAAACAGACCTGAGATCCCAACAGATGCTGGGGTAGTACAAAAAATGTTGAAGATAGTTTCCATAGACACCAAACAGATGTTGCATGGCAGGCATCTCTGTGGTGGCCATCAACATGTGTCCTCTCAACACTCTGTCGCCTCTCAGCCCTCATGCACCACTTGGTTAGAAATCTGCTAATAAAGATCAATGCACTGCCATGACTGCTGCATTAAACAATTGATTTTAGAAATCCTCTGTGGGTTTGGATGCCAATGCAATGTTTTATTAGATTTTACACTAACTTAAAATACTGGGGTTTACTACAGCTGCTTTCTGATTAATGGAATATTGAACCAGACTAGGAGTTCTTGCCTAAACTTCAGTTCTACACTTACACTGCACGCATGCCATTAACATCTGGCGTCTCTGCAGATGTCTACAAAATCATGCCCATTGAATCAAAACTAACTTGTACAAGCATGTGTTCATCAATTCAACAGTCTTCTAGGAGTAGGCAGAATTTTGTAAGAGTTGCTCCAAAGTCTGTAAATCAGAGAAATTGAATGAGATAGCAAGATGATGCCAGAGGGATGGTTGAAGAAATTACTAAAGGATTTTTTGATGATAGTCATACTCTGTTTTGTGCATTTATATTGGCAAATTGCCTTAACACATTTTAAAGGCAGTTTCTTATGTGTCTTAAGGTATTTTCACTCGTAACCATGGTGAGACTGCATTTAAATGTGACATAAACAAAGATGTGTTAACAAGTGAATTCTATTTGCATGAGAACAGTCTATTTTGTAAGAAACAGAGTGCTGGTTTTCAAATGAAAGAGGTTGCAAAAAGAGAAGATCTGAAGCATTGAAAAATAAAGTTCTTAAAACAATGCAAAATTTAAAAAGTGTTAAATGTTGAATTTTTGTATTTGTTTATTAGGCTTATTGTTTTTTAAAAAAATCTCGTTTAGAATCCACAGTCTATTAAATATTTGAAATATCTAAACAATAAAGGCTTATTTAATTTGAAACAAAAGGTTACGTCTATGCACCCTGAGAAGAAAAAATACACATTTCCAAAGGGTAAGACTCAAAATGAAAATATTTCAGTCATACAGTCATTTCATGCCAAAAACATATAAACAAATGTCATCATGCACTTAAAAAACAAACAAAATAAGCAAGCAAACAAACAAACAAACAAATAAATAAATAAATAGAGAAAACAAAAATAGAAGTACTTGCATTGTAGGCTCTTTTTTCATTAATTTTGAAATGTAAACACAAATATATTTTTATATTTACAGTCCATTTGTATTTTACAGAACATGCAAACTCTAACTAACTACACATCGAGTTAACAATGTTTAACAGTTAGTTTAACATTAATCCAAGATGCTTTAATTTTATTAATGACACCTGGTTATTCAGCAGACTAACCCTAAATACAGATAAACCCTTTGAATCATAAAGAGAGATTCTGTTAAATTAATTGCCCTATATATTTTTTTTTATTTATTTGTATTTATTTTATTTATTTTTTTACAGTGTGATGATGCAGACGTTTTGAATTATATGTTCTCAGACTATGTTCTCTAATTTATCTTAATATAAATGAATTAAAACTTAGTTTGAAACAAGAACACACTGTTTAACATAAACACTTCAAGAACATGACTTATTGTGATTATTTACCCTACATAAATGTAATAATGTTTACATAGAAAACAACAACAAAAGAAACCTAACACAGCACAACAAGGATAAGGTTGAAACAGATGTATCAGGAACAAACAGAAAAGTAATTATGTATCTGTTCATTTCTAAGAGATGGATCAATAGAGGACATGGTGGCAATTGCCTATATAGCTTTGGTTGTGAAGAAGTGGTGCTTTTACAGTCTGCAGCTACTCAGACCGGCCTCTCTAATGAGCCTTCTCTAAAACTACAGGTGGACTGGAGTCCTCTGAGAGGTTTCTAATGGAGCCCAAATAGCATTAGCAGTAAGACTACATTAAAAAAGCAACATCATGATCATGACTTGATCCCAATGCACAATAGCACATGCAACAAGGATTCAGAACTGGCGGCGGGATGTTTTAGGCCAGAGAGCACTTTAAAAGCTGACTGCATTTGGGCCTTAATTAAGTAAAATGTAGCCAGAGAATAATCATCATATGCAAATCTCTGGTGAAGTGAAAGGTTTGGAAAAATAATGCTATGTTTCTGGAGTGCTTTGACGCTTTATCACTGCATTATATTTCCAAACCTGTCAGAAAATAACCAGATCCGATAAAGTAGATGTTTTGTTGTCAGACAAAACATTCTAAAACTCAATATTAAGCATGATTCAGTAAAAGTAATTTTCAAAATAATAATTCCACTCTCTATGTAATATTCAACTTACATGATTATTTTTAACTACATTTTTAGAATACACTCTGCATTCCATTCTAAGTTTTAGTAGGCAGTTTGGGGGATTAATTCACATTTTTCAATATGACAAAAACTAAGTAAATGAATCATGAGCACATTGAATTATTTAATTTGATTGGTAACCTGGGTCATATAAATTGAGAATCACTTCACAAACCACATTTAGAGAGTTAATAAGATTCATGATTAAAAAGTGATATCGGGTGTACTTCAAACCATAATTTTTGAAGTACCCTTGATATGATTTGAAGGGATCGGACTTTAGTGTTGGGCTTTTTACATACATGCAAGGTTAAAACGCCCAATTAAGGATGTTTTCTTGGAGAAGTAAGAATAACTAAGGAAGTTAGCTTAGCCTCTATACCTTTGACATCTTTCTTATAAATGCTTCTTTTAAAAGAAAGTACAATTCCATCATGCGAAGTGACAGAAGACAGTCAAACAACTGCAGTAAACAGAACAGATGTGTTAAGCAGAAGATTAAAGTAGAGACCAGTTGACTTAAAAAGATGAGTAAAGCAAATCCACACATCACAGCTCCAGGGAAAAAGCTGTACACAGACTCACTGAAGGTCACGTTCACACAAAGACACTTGTTCACCTCCAGGTCTTCCAGTGAGGTGTCAGAGGAGTTACGTCAGTCAGAAATAATGACATTTCTCTCTCTCCTTCACACTTACACTTCACCACCATGAGATTAACTTGCTGTGAACTCGCAACTACGTCTTTTTCAGAAATACATTGCTGTTGACGAGGTTGCTTAAAGGTCTCCGTTACAAAAATAACCAAGGATGAAAGCAAATAACCTACTTTTGTTATATTTTATGTGTCTGTTGCACTTTTTCACAAATATCTCCAGAAAAACGATTTCATAGAGTATTTCTCTATGTATCATATAATTTCTGATTCAATGGCAAAGATTTTCATCCTGTTTTCTACTCTTTAAGTGTTTTGTCAAAACATTTAAAACAAACAAATCTGTAAAAAATACGAAAGATATATTTCCCTGCTCTATGTATGAATTTAATACTGCTTTTATTATATCCTTTATTTTCATTGATAATGAACGTTTTAAGCTAAAGTTGCATTAATTTATGTGTGTTTGCTTTAATCTCCTACATTCTTTGCTTAATAGCCAGTTCAGTTCCGTGAATTCAGTGAACAGTCTTAATTTACAGAAATTAACAAATTAAAGTTTTGCTTTAAATAGTAAAATTGACTATTTGAAAAAAAGAAAAGAAATAATGCTGTATTTTACAAACAGACATAGATTTTGCATCACAATCCTCTAACAAAACTATCAATCAAATAGAAAAAATTTAGGATGATATTTAATATTTAAGAAGATTCATTAGTATGTACACAAAATTCACTTTGAATAAATTGAAGAAAAAAAAATAAAATTCAATTATATATTTGAATTGATCGATTAGCTCCAATCTGATTAGCTTCTTTAGAATTGCACAAGAATCTGTTGTGTCTAAACTTTTTTAACCTGTAGTGAATTTCTTTTCATTGCCACACTCCACGATGTAATTGCTTGAAAATATTCTTTTGTCTTTATATAACATAAAAGCTTCCATTGGCTGCAGATTAAATTCTTGAGAATGCAAGCCCACCATAAAGGCCACAATTATGTTCCCCTTGTGAACAAAGTATTCCAAGCGCTATGAAGTGTATATACTCTCAGCATGACGATAATTACAAAAAACAACATAGATTATCGGTCCTCTAAAAGCTCTGACTATTCTTCTATTTAAAAAAAGAATGTATTAAAAATCATTTACCCAAGTAGGGTGAATACTTATTCTGCAATATAAACGGAATACATCAAATTATCAATAAAATTAATATTTGGACATTAGTTAACAGTTAATTAGTAATCAAAAACACACAATTCAAAATAATACTAAGAAAAAGTCTGTGTTTTCCAGCCAGAATTATGGAATGCATACCAATCTGATCAAGCACTGCCATTTGTCTCAAAACCTGCACTTGTTGTAAAAGTGAGGTTAGTGTGTTTTAAAGTTAGTGTGCCTTAAATCATAGTATGACTAATAAGAGTATGCACTATCATTAAGGTGACAGAAAATGAAATGATATTTATATATTTCAAGAGAATTTAATATAGATGATTTACAGGTTCAGAAGCAAGTAATGTGCCCCATGGCATGCACAGTTTTCATATGTGCCCTCAAGAGTATCTACTTTCCTTACAAGAGTACCTACTTAAATCTGTTTAAGGGTTTTAGTACTGGTGATGCAATGCCAGACTATTAACACAAGTACATTAACACAATTTCCATAGTATTGCAAAGGAGTTTTGATCAAGTTAGATGAAGCAAGCATGGTAAAGCCAGCAACGTGAGCAAAGATTCGCTTTCAGGTTTCAAATACTAACCACGGTCGAGCCCGCAAAGTTTGCCTCTGCTATATTTCTCTGGTCTGACATCAGGTGAAGCTCCACACTGTTTGTTGACATTCGAGGGGGTGCTGATGTTATATAAATGCATGACTTGAGGGTGGTTTTCTCTCACTCTCTCGACGAGCTTCCTAGATGCAATAGCATAGAAGAAGAGCCAGGAAGAGAAAAGAAGTCCTAGCAAGAAAGGCACTTTTTGTTAAACTTTTTACTCATTGTTGCACTTGTTATTTTTCGACTTTTCTTCTACATTTTGCCTGTTAATGTCAGTGACATACATTGACATTAACAGCTACAATGTAGAAGAAAAGTAAATTAATAATGAGTAAATATTTATTCATAAAACTTTTTTATTTATATTTTAGAACTTTGACAGTTTTTACATACAATTGCACTTTATTGTGACTATTATATTAAACCTTTGCACCTTCTGTGTCTATAAAATATTTTGTTTTTACAATAAACATAATTGAATTAATATGACAATTTATTTGTTTGGCTGTTTGACTAAGATAAGTAAAATAATATCTGTTTACTACTATTAAAATCCAGCATATATCCCAGACTTGGAAAGGATTTAAATAATCAATGTGTATAATAAAAATCAACTTGCATTAATTGCACGATGTGATAAAATGTCAGCAGTGGAAATAATTCATTATTTATCTATAAACAGAAAGGTCTCATCTTGTTGTAAGACAATTGATGGTGCTATTGATTGAATGTAATTGTCTCCACATAAGTGTTATTGAAATAAAATAGATTATTTTTATAATTGTACTGGAACAATGCAACAAGCTACATGTTAAAATGCAAGAAAAAATGGTTACTTGACTGGTTCGTGTAGTGATGCAGAGCAGATAGGAAAGGCAACTATATGTAGATGCATTCAGACAGAATTCATATAACAGTTTATATGTATTAAAACAGTTGTCTACAGTTTCCAGTTTAAAACCCTCAGCAAGTGCATTGATGCAAAAGATGTAGAGCAGCAACCCATGGAAGACCAGACATGGAAGAATTCACAGAGACATTATTTGTCAAAGTTATTTTAATTAAATGTTTTGTTGTGTGGGTAAATCAACACCTATACCTCCAACTCTGCTTCTGTGAACAGATAAACCTTGGATTTGCATGAGAATAATTAGTTCTGCAATCCATTTAATGATGTCTTTATATAAGCTCCATGTGTATGCGTTAACTCTTCTCGATTAAAGATTAAAATAACTCTTCTAGGAGGTTTTAGAACAAATATACTGAGAGTAGGTTCAGGTTTCAGCAGATGGTAAGTTAAAATTGCTTTCTAGAACTCTGTTACAGCTATCTATGGTTTGTTTAAAATTTTTTTGTGGTAAACCGCAAGCGAAGGAGGGCCTATATCTCTGAAGCCCCATCATGTGGTTAGAGATTTTTAGTTGCTCCCTGGCACCATCTAACAGCAAGGAGCACCACGAACCTGTGGTTCAGGAATGCACCATCAGGTCCAGGAAGTGACCCGGGCCACAAGACCCCCTGTTAAGTAGCAGCGATGAGGTTAATAGAGTTGTTTTATTGGTCAATGAGATATCGAGACAGTAATGACCTGATGAGGATCGGCTGTTTATTAATGTCAATTATCTGTCATGTTCCTTCCAAATTTAGCTGTAGGAACTTCTGTTAAAAGAAGTTATTAAGACAAGTGTACCAACCACATTCATTTTTGTGGTTTCATTCATTACAGTAGTTTATAAATCTTGGTTTTGGCTTCCAAAATGTTTGCAGGTATTTGTAAGCTGTGTAAAAGTGCAGCAGCAAGCCTCACTATGTAATAAAAAAAGAGACATTTTTACTGCAAATATGTTGATTTGGAGATGTCATTAAATAATGGAAGCTAAAAATAGGATTTTGAGCAGCTCATTCCACCCTCATTCTGCCTGCTCTATTAGTGTGTTGAAATGACTGACATGTCATACTACTGTGCTGACAGGAAGCGAAAAGTCTGTCATATCTTGACACTGAGCTTCATCCCTCAGTTCTAACCAAAGGCCAACAATACCTCCACAATTCTTTGTATCTCTCAATTTTCAGTTGCCTTCCCTCCTGTTTGAAAAAAAAATGACTTTAAAGGCCAATATGCTGACAGGTATCGTTGAAAAAATATATGATTCCATGCTGTGCCTCAGCAACAGAGTGACACTGCATCCAGCTTTGATGTCCCGCCGAGCAGACAAACAGGCACATACACTGGCAAATCTCAACAAAGGCAAGTGAAAAAAGTGTTGTATGGAAAAGAAAAACAAGCTGAACTTTACAGAAATTGCTCTTCTGTGTCTCCCACTTGACATCTCTCGACACCTTCTCATCTATATCTCACTCTTCTCTCTTTCTTATCACTTGACTGCTTGGCCTTCTTTTTTACTTACATGTCAAATTCTCACCTAGTTATTCTTCTTGGAACTCATCTTTGATTTTAGCTATATACACTCACACACACGCACGCACGCACACACACGCATACACACTATTTATTTATTTGAAAAGCTATGCATTTAGGTAGCTTACATATAAAAACGAATTCTAAATAATTTTAGAAATGTGCAATCTCTTTATGGTTTTAGGAAATGTAACTGTTTTAAAACAGACAGATGAGGTTGGGTTAAAAATATAGATTTCCAATTGATGAACACATTATCACATAAAAATGACTGGGATTTCACTTGTCTCCACGAGCGAGGTTCAACAAAGGAAGATTTAAAGCAGCATGGAGGCAGGGGATTAAATTTGCTACTTTGTAATCATAATTTATTCCTCTACACCTGACACTTTCTTTCAGAAGTTTGTCATTCCCACAGGGAATTTTGTTTTGTTCGGTTGATGCATGTAAAGCTGTAAAATGACACAGCCGGGAAAATGCGTCAGTCTGTGAAATACTGTAAGAATTAAAAACAAAGAAAATGCAACAGTATTTCACCTTAAGGGCTGTCCTCCTTTAATTCTGTCACATCTTAAATATTATAGAAAATAGATAATAAAACAAGTTGACATGAACGTGATCTCTATGTGTTTTGCTCCTATAATTTGTGTTATTTATTTAACTCTCTATTTAAATATCCCATTTTTTACCCATATGCGACCTGTATCTAATATTTTCAGAACAGTCTGAACAAACTAAATGACAATTTTTTCATATACGATGCAAGTTCCATGTTCCTGAATCCGATGCGTATCAGATTCGTCAAGAGAGTTAGTGAAAAGCACCCTCAAGTCATGGATTTACATAACATCAGCAACCCCTCGAATGTCAACAAAAGATCATTCATTGGCGGAGTGTGGAGCTTCACCTGATGTCAGACCAGAGAAATATAGCAGAGGCAAACTTTGCGGGCTCGACCGTGGTTAGTATTTGAAACCTGAAAGCGAATCTTTGCTCACGTTGCTGGCCTTAACATGCTTGCTTCTTCTTACTTGATCAAATCTCCTTTGCAATACTATGGAAATTGTGTTAAAGTATTTGTGTTAATAGTTTTACCAATTGGCAGATTGTCATTGCATCAATAGATACCATGCAACCTCAGTCTGAACAGCCAAGTAGAATTTATCTGAGTTTTGCATCATCGAGCCCAACTTAAACACAGTTTCATACAGATACAAGTCACTAGAGAACATGTTCTTGTACTGAAATAGTTACAGGAAGCTTAATGAAGTTGTGATTGTTATGCGAGCACTTGCAACATTTCTTGGAATACATTGTAATATGCTCCATCTACGTTCCTACTCTCACCTATAGCCATGAGCTCTGGGTTATAACTAAAATTAGAGATTAGATTAGAGATAGGATGAGGAGCTCCGTCACTCAGGAGGAGCTTGGAGTAGAGCCGTTTCTCCTCCACATTGAGAGGAGTCAGTTAAGGTGGCTCAGGCATCTGTTCTGGATGCCTCCTGAACGCCTCCCTAGGAAGGGGTTTCAGACACAGAGCTCGATGGAGAGATTATGTCTTCAGATTGGTCTGTGTATGCCCGGTATCACCCCAGTAAAGCTGGAGGAAGTGTTCTCGGTGATGGAGGTCTGGTCATCTTGCTGGCCCCGCATCCTGGCCCCGGATAAGCGGATGAAGATGGATCGATGATATCGTAATGCTCTGTCCATCTCAATCTTTATATTAATAGTTTTTTATACTAATAATTTTGACTCTGGTAAAATGCTTTTTGCCTGAAAGGACTCGCTTCAGTGTTTACATCTAACAGTGATTTCTGGGGAAAACAATTTCTTCTTCTGCTAATATGTGTCACATTGGATCCGCATTTCATTCAAACCAAAGACAGATAGTAGGCGCATGTCATTTGTAGTATGAACAAACTCATAAAAAAATAATAATTGGATTTTACAAAAAAAATCCAAATTGGCCATTAGTATTTCCATGAAATCCCACTTGTAAACATTTTAATAAAATTATTATGAACAAATAAAAGAGATTTTACACAAGAAACCCGAAATGTGGTACCTGTACCTGTACAAAACTAGCAGTATTACTTTATGAGCTTGTTCTTTTTGGCACAACCCTCAAATACCATTACCTATACATTTATGAATCTATTTCAGTTGAAATGTTAATGGCATATAGACATCTACCATGGTTTTAGATGAACCGCAATATCTGCCTAATATCCTCAGTAATGCTATTTTAAATACGATAAAGAGAGCCTTATATTTGTACAATGTCTAATTTACAGAAAATCATATCTATTAATCTGGATGAAATGTTTTTTTTTTGTTCAATTAACAACTGACTATGATACCATTATTTATGTCACCCATTTTTAATAAAATGCACGTATGATACTCACACACAGGGAAACACTTCCATCAATACAAACCATTTTAAAAATATGAATGGAATTACAATCTACTAAAGTGCCTGAACACTGATCTGACCATGCAATGTCATTGTAAGTTACAAAAAAAAATTATAAATAAAATTGCCTCATACTGATTGATTGTGCTACTCTAGCCTGTTACAGTTTCTGAAATCAGTTAGCCTCTTCAGGGGAATGTAACGGTGAAAATTATTCCCAATTTTACCTTGACTTGTGAGTGTAATTTAAAGACTGTTTAAACTAAACCATGGGGGCTACCATTAAAATAAATATTATTCCCACCAAACCATGTCTTCATTTCATTATGTAGGTGGTGGGAGATTTAAATGTTTAATACTTTAATAGGCATTGTGAATGTGCAGCTTATATAAGAAAAATAATGAGCATGATTAGGTGACCCCCAAGCTAATCATATGCAGACTCTTCTCTGAAAATTGTTCAAAGAACATTACTTACAGTAGGTAAACAATTTCATGTGTTTCACGTGTCCATCTTAGCTCTTAAGAGGCCACTCTGTTTGGAGTGTATTCACCTCTTCACCCTTCTCCGTGCCACTTCATTCAGGAAAAAAAAATGTCTCACTTGAAAGCACAAAATGGTGGAGAAGAGAAAAGAGATATATTAAAAGGAAGAGTAATAAAAATGGAACTGGTCCAATTCTCATGTGCAGACAAACAAGTAAATGTACTATATTAAGTAAAAAAATATTAAGAAAAAAATATGTATAGGTCTTTGCTTTAGCTATGTTGAGGGATGCTGAGGTATTTTTCTATGGTTTGTGACCTGCCTCTCGGCACAAAGTACAGGCCAAATGTGATCTAATTTAGATGTACTAGCCAAGATTTAGAACGGTCCGTTTGTCACTTAAATACCACAGCTATAAAAACACTCTCTTTAATGGAAGTTTAATTAAACCAGAATTGCATTGCTACCTGTAATACCTTGCAAACTTTTGCTTGCAGTTTCTGCTACTGTTGTTGAGACATGAGGGGGAACAGGGACACAAAGTTTGTCCTCTGTATATGACACATGCACAGTCACCAACAAGCCTTGAGGCAAATACTATAGAGGTTATGTATGTGTCAGCTGTGTGCTGTGGTAGACCGTATAAAAAAGATATCAGATTGTAGTGCAACCACAAAGATCAACGGTGGATGTCCTTCACAGCAGTGACCAGCAAAAGACAGCACGCATATAAATAATTTTGACACCAGAGGGGAATATGCTCAGAGCGCCTAAAATACAGTAGGAAAGGAAAGCAAGATGTTCTTTCCATTGATGTTTCCAGACGGTTATGGACTCAGCATATGTGGCGTTCTGGTTTATGTCTTTTACCTCTACATGATTTATTCCCCCCAAGACACAGATAGTGTATACTGTAGCACCTTGAGTTTACCAAACTCAGCAGGTTTATAATGGCCTCGTAACCTTACTATCTTTCTAACAAGCAGCCAGTAGCTCTGACCTCCTTAAGACGAGCTCAGTGCATGTAGGAAAAACATATTTTTGAATAGGTATGAATAGGAACTAACCATGATTTGGTTGTATTGATGAACAGACTGAAGACTGAAACTGTGCAAAAGAATTACCAATTCATGTCTGGGGATTTGAATTGGTAATTGGAGACAGTAATGGTAAGCTTTTCAGGTATTTGGTAATCAGCACATGCTAAGGTCATTAAAAAAACTAAATCTAAATATTTTAATTACAAGATTGATGAACATGTTTGTTAAAGTTCAGGTAAAAAAAAGGATTAACAAGTTTGAAAAAACATCTAAATGTTAATCTACAAGTTAATTTAAGGACCTTTTGATGGAATTAAATCTTAGACTTTATATAAATGTGGACATAGTATCCATGGCATTACCCATAGGTTA
Organism: Danionella dracula; assembly: GCA_900490495.1. NCBI lineage: Eukaryota > Metazoa > Chordata > Actinopteri > Cypriniformes > Danionidae > Danionella > Danionella dracula. The sequence goes on from UELW01000245.1 coordinate 1,266,494, forward strand.
ATAAAAGCTATGTAGAGTTGCCTTTACCATCTAAATAGTCTGCTGTTCAGGGATAATTAGAAATGGGCATCAATGACATGATATATGCAGCTTAGATTTTTACTTTCAGGCACTTTTCAGCAATGATCTTAGTCTGTCTCTCAAATGTTGTATAATTGTTCATTTTAGGGCTAACTAAAGCAAAGATTCATTGCCAATAATAAATGGCTAGCATTGTCTGAGTTTAGCATGTATAACCTTCAAAATATATGCAAAATACACACTCAAGTAGGCAAAAGTTTTTGTTTACTTGAGTTTCAGCTTGGTTTTTCTTTTCATGCTGAGAAAACTTTTCTCTGAATGACGCAACCTATATGGAGTGTACTGCTGCCCCTAGAGGCCAGGATCACAAAAACACTAGAAGTCAACATAAGCATCGTCATACATTGTTAGCCATTATTTAAAAGGCTTAGTGTTTAAAAAAGTAAGACGTAATGTGTGTGGCAAAACTGATTCTGCAACCAAATACAAAATAATGTTGAGCTTCACCTTTGCCTACAGACTAAGTTGCCAGATCTTTGATGGCAAGAAGTGAGTCAAAGAAATGGAAAGGTTGTTAAAAAAAAGGCACACCATGAAGTGAAACATGCACATTATTTGTCAGCTTGACAAATTTGCTTTACAAATGTAATTTGTAGCACAGTCATACTTGAATATGTGCATACTCCATATTTTTAATAATATAAAAAAATCATTTTTTCATTTTTAAAATTGGTAGTACAAAGAAGCTAAATTAGACAATTTTTTTTTAATGAGGGCAGTCTTAAGGATTGAAATTTTTTTGGTATCAGCAGGTTTTTAAATTTCAGACTGTAGTAGAATATTAAACTCTCTCTCGTAAAAATCACTCCAGAGGCAGGGTACAGAACAGCAGTAACGACGGCAACTTTATTTTTTGCACTTCTTATTTAAGTAAACACTGAAATCGTACTCTATTGAAGCTGGAAGAGCTAACTGTAAAAGGAGAGAAGGAAGGAAAGCCGGAAAGAGAGCGCAAAAGTCACCCTAATATATGCCATCCCAAGGGACGGGCGCATCACTGCCCAGAGACTCCGCCTACTCCACCAGTCACCTCCCTCAGAGGCAGGCAGACACCTTAAACACACATTCAATATGATTAATGAAATGCTAATAAAAATACTCATTATTACTAATGCCCAATATAATGATTTAAAATTTCTATCACAAGACACTTTTTAAATTTCAGACACAACAAAGAACAAGCGGGTGTATAACTATATAATATAACTATCTAGTTCAAACTAAATACAGGGACATATTTTGACTTGTAGTGTTATGTACAAATGCATTAGCTAAGTAGACTTATTGGTGGTGTTTGATTTTAATTCATTGTGGCAAATCACTTTACAGGCGGATGCTTTGGTAGCTGCTAAGTTGGAAAAGCTGGGGTTAGAGACAGTTTAGTGGCGCACATTAGGATGAAGAAGATCTTATTTGCCATCTATGTCCTTTTATTTTTCAACCATTCCTAGCCACTGCTCTCTCTAAGGTTGAGATCTAAGTGGTTCAAAGAAAGTTCATAGCTCAGGTTAGTCTGACAGGCTCTGGTGTTTGTTCAGAAGGGCAAGAATCATTATTTTCCCTCATTTCACCACTTTTTTAACATCTTTGAAATCTGAGTTAATGAGAGAACTTCCATGTGAGATTCATTCAATAAGTTCAGATTTTTTTATGATGCAACAAATGAGATCACTCATAATACAAAAAAATAAATAAATCTGGCCAGCTCAATCCATCCTCTATTTTTTCTGAGAGGATAGGTATCATTTTGTTGATAGGATGGATCCAATTTTATGCCACAGATGCGCAGTTAGTGCAATACTGACAGCATTCAGCCAAAAGATGAGCTGGTAGACGATAACCTAATGGGTAAAAACCTGCAGAAAAGACTAGAAATGTGCACTACAAGGAGAAATGTTATTGTGAGGCTGAAAGCAGAACTTTTTTGTGTTTTTAGTAAGGAAGGAAAAGAAAGAACCAATGAAGAGAGGAAAAAAGAGAAGACAAAAAATGTACACTGAAGAGAAACTAAAATTGAAAGAGCGCATACAAATTAGTCTCTTCACCGTAATCCTGCAGATACCAATCATCTTCGAAATTGAACATTAGGGGAATACATCATTTCTTTAGAAGTAATTTTCTGCCCCATCCATTTTCCAAAGAAATGGCTCCAAAATGGTTCAAGACTGAGATGAGAGTTACTGGGTTTCAAGAAAGAAAGGCTGGAATCAAAAGCTTTTTAAAAGAGCATGTGCCATTGTGATTATTCAAAAAGCCACCTAAAGGATGGCAGAAATGAGTAATTACTTTTACTTTCACAGAAGCATAATGCCCCTAAAATCAGCTTGTTGGATGACAAATGTCAAAGATGATAAAAGCAATTAATTTAATTTACCACCCTCTGTAGGAACACAGATATATACATGACACCATCCAATGTACGAAAGACAAATGTAATGGTGTGTGGAAAAGGTTGGCAGACACCTCTTTTTGTAAAAATTAAATAAATAAAAGACTCCTTTTTTGACAAGCTGCTGTGGAAAGATAAGGCCTTTGAATTGTGTTGGTGTCAACTCAGCAGCCTTGTAACGAAAAACATCCTGATCAATGCACCATCAATCAGTGGCTTTAAAACTCTGGCATGATGTTGGGGAGAATAAAAATACAGGGATTAGCAATGCGACAGGGAACTTAAAAGATTTGCTTTGGAGACTGAAATTCAAAGGAGGAAATGCAAAAGCTGTTCAAAATGATGGACAGTATTCAAGGCATTATGTTGTATAGAATCTTAATCGCTTATATTTATTTGAGCGCTAATGCTATTGAACAAGTTCAAGTACAATCTGAATGGCTCTTCTGAAAAGATCTCGATTGCTTTAAAAACCCACTTAATTCTGTCTTTATGTCAATATTGTAGTGCATGTTTTGCTCTCTGTGACCTCAGCAAGATGTTTTGATGACAAGCTTTTTAAATTTTACAAAAGAAACTTCTTCATTTAATACAGAATCATTGAAATGAGTACAGTAATTTTGCTCATTCACTTTCAGAAAGAAAATAGAAGATATTTTCTGAAAGAAAAAGCATACAGTTACTGAACATATCTCATGATTCATTTAACATTAATGATTTTTTTAGATTTTTATAATTTTTTTTAGATAGGAAAATGGAGTTGAGTTATTTACCATCTAAAGTTGAGCCCAAAGCTGATGACCAGGAACGAACGGACCAGGCAGGAAGAGAAACAGTTTAAACTGTCTGCCACTTTGTCCCCTAAAGCAATCTTGGAGCCATTTGTCAAAACCATAGAAAAGAATGCACCAGTGCTGTTGGCCAGAGATGATTTATTGAGCCGATATCAATGTTCACTCATTGCAATGCAAAACTGATAGATTGAAAATCCATTCAATGTATTTTCAAACCTTCAATACATGCTGCGTCTATTTTTTTCAGCATCTCACAAATACAACGGACGGTGATTAAAACAATGATGCCTATTTGCACACACACAGTCCAACCCAACTTTGATAATATCCGTTTATTTAAAAAAAGGTTTCTTCACAAAAACGTTGTAAACTAGGAAGATTAATAAACAACATTTTTAAAAATGTTTTAAATGTAATGAAATGTCAAAATTCAAGGGTCAGTATAAGTCAGTTAGTGTTTGCGATCATAATATTAATATAAAATGAATCATAACAAAAAGTTATATTAATAATGATCATCAAAACAATTTATTTAATCTAAACCAAATCTAGACCAAATGTAAACAACTGCAACACTTTTTTTCCTTTTTATGTGCTAATGCGACTTAGTTCATATTACACAATGCGGGTCTAATTCAACAGTTGCATCCATACTCCATTGTAGTATAGTAAACTTTTATTTAAGATTATTATGTTTTTTGATTATGCATTATTCAATGTTAAAGGCAAACATTATAACTTTCATCTCCCTGCTGAGACTTTCAATCATCACTGTATTGTCAAGCACAGAACTAATATCCTTTTCTATTTGTTTTCATTTATATGTTCATTATAGAGGGGCTTAGAGAGGTTAAGAGAGAAGACTTTCACATTAGTGTTCATTTTAAGTCCCCACAGTCCTGTCCTGTGAAATATATTTTATTTAAAGTATAACATTTTTGTCAAAGTTTTGTCAAATAGACACTCTAACAAGTTTTATTTAATTCACTTTAATGATGTATTGATTCTGAAATATTTCAATATGTGACTCGAGAACATTGCCATCGCAAAGTTTGTTAAAATTCTGTATATATCACCATGATGTGCAGAAAATGTGACGTACCAGGGCATATGTGGAGTTAAATTGAATTACTTTGGACATCACATGTTATATAACATTAATAACAACAGTTTAAATATCCCAGCCTTTTATTACCAAGTCTGGGCAGAGCAGAATGGTCCAAAGCATACATATATTTATATATAGAAAGAGACAGAGAGAAAGAAAGAAAGAGAGAGATAATTCATCCACCCTGAAGCAAATGTAATCAGGCGAGATGGCAAAGAGGGCCAGGTGTAAATTTACGCAGGCATATGGCATGGCAAACATAACAAGAGACGTTAATTTTACTGCAGAGATAAAGAGATGAAGTTAATTAAAATGCTCTGGCTCTAATCACTGGAGCGCAGCAGCTTTAAAGACAAAAATACATGCCATGTCAAAGTGTGTCTGTACTAGAGAGAGTAAGGGAGAGAGAAGGCGCTGTGTTCCTCTCTAGAAACAGAGAATGAATTATCTAATCAAAGGTAAATTTGTTTGGTGAGCAATGTCCAATCAGATACTCCGATGGTGTGCTGCAGAGCTAAACGCTGTAGGAGCTGAGATACTTTAATAAGCTCATTTGAGTAAATCTGAATCCATCAGAATGACAGCATGAGCTATTATAGCATAAGAGAGCTGTTATCCATTTTGATAACAGGTGTATTGACTTACAAGATCTTATTTCAGATTTCTGATCTCTTTGCGAGAAAACCAGAGTAAAAATGTTTCGTTAAAATAAAAGACATTGAAAGATTGAATTACTAACTTGTGGAAAGATATACTAGCTATAAGGAGTTTTAGAGGGCGACACATTATACCCTTTTATTCAATGTGATTTTAATCTCATGGCTCTCCTGAACTGTAACATTTCATTAAAAAAGTAAAATCAGGTATTTGCTCACTAACCAATATATATATATAACTATTATTACACAAAAAATCAATGTTAATCTATTTTCAAAGTTGGGTGCTGGGTTTTTAGCGATGTGTCATTCACAAATGAAATGATTCCTTTAAGTAGGCTTTTTGTACTAAATGCTCTCTTTGTCTCTCACTCTCTCTCTCTCTCACTGTCTCTGTCTCTCTCTCTCTCTCTCTCTCTCTCTTTTGTGTTCAAGATTCAACAGACATGATCAGAGAAAATCGTGTCATACAACGTTGGCTGTGTAGTTTTGCTCAGTCTTCATTAAACATGTGTATGGCTTTGTTTAAAGCTTAAACATACTTAATAGTTTGTATGATTAATTTAAACTCTTTTTTTTCCATTCATGACTTATTATAGCATATCATGAGCATTGTTGACATAAAACCTGACGGGACACATACAATAAAATATTTTTGCCAATAAAAAATGTAGATACAATTGCTAATGTTACATTTGAAATGCAGTGTTCCCAATGCAATGTTAAAAACACTTAAATGAACGGTATATTAATCAATATCTATATATTAAAAATTGAACTTTATGTGACGTTAACTTGGAGTTTCTGCGAGCTCTCAGTAACAGATAAAAACACGAATATCTCCCTTCAGCAGCGACAGTCTCAACGATTCGATCCCAAGCTCTCGGCTAACACGTCTTTATAAAAAGGGTTTTGGGATCAAAATTCCTTTTTGTTTCAGAAGTTTTGAGGATAAGACGAGGCTTGTCCCTCGCAACTGTTAGTAACATCTGTTTGGGGTCCTGTGTGTGAAGTTACTTCCGCCACCATCACATATATATATATATATATATATATATATATATATATATATATATATATATATATATATATATATATATATATATATATATATATATATATATATATATATATATATATATATATATATATTAGAGGTTGTAAAGAAAATTTTATATATATAAATATAAATATAAATATATACTTTTCATTCTTGACAGTGTTTCATGTGACCATTTGCCTCTTTAAACAATAGCATGAAACATAATCATTCTTGTCTTTATCGTTGTAGGCAGGAATAACAAATGAGAGAGCAGTTTTTTTAACAGTGTGAGTTAAGATGTTTTGTCTGAAAGTCACCACCTCACTTAACCTTGTGTGAAAGACATGATGAGGCCATGAGCAATATTTTTGGTGGTTTCTATGAAGCTCTTCATCAAATAAATGTATTAACTTTGGCTGGACAAAACATTGAGGTCTCAGATTCTCAGTGCAGGACTGATTTAATGCCATTTAGTCTTGTTCAGCAGGAAATGTGTGGTTAATCATTCCTCTGCAATCACGTTTTATCTATACATTAAAATATCCATCCTGCTGTGTGCAAAAGATGGGATTTCAAATGTCACCAGGCATAATTCAATCTTTTTTGTTCTTCCAGAGTAAATTTTACAAGGAAGACATTAGTGATTCTTTTTACAGTGAATTTCGTAGCCAGTGTCACACACAAAACAAATTTACGGCCTATAAAATTTTTTCTTCTCCTCATAACAAAATATACTTGATAAAAATCAGTGCCAGTTCGAAGCCAAACAAGGACTTTTCTGAGTGGAGCTTGCATGCCTTGTGTGTGCTTGTGTCAGTTACCTCTGGGCACTGCAGTTTATCTCTTTCCCATAGTTAGCTGCAGGGGATGAGAATTTTTGAGGAGGAATGTGAGCCTGATATGGACAAAAACTTTTGATTTTTTTTATTTTATTCCATAAAAAAGAAATGCTGTATTTGGGACTTCTCATGTTTAAACCAAATGTGAAATCATTGGTTCATATTGATTGATTAAAAAGCTCCTGTCATTCTTATAATAAAGGCTTCCTTTATTATTTCTACTAAAGGCTATCTTTTGGAAGGAGTTTGGGATGTAAACCTGTGCATAAGCAGGGTGAACATACTTATGCTAAAGTTGGTATATTTCATCATCATTAGTAAAATTTGTAACAGTAAAATGACTGTACATCAAAAGTCTGACTCAGCAATGTATGAGGTGGAAGTCCCTGTTCTCCAATGCTGATTTGACTAACCATCCCCCACGTATCATTTCTGCTTGCCATGTCATGTAACAAATTACATTATGCATGAGTCGAAGATATGTGCCCAGAGAAGTATTGTTGCTCCAGCTCAGAATGGATTTACCAGCACAAGGGCATTTGTTGTCTACCAGTATAGGAGCAACTGAGGACAAAGTACTTGAGTTTAATTTAGTTCCAGTAAAGAAATTCTCATTATGATTATCATTATTACTCATTAGATTGCAATAATTTCTTTCTATAAATAACAATATTGTTATATTTGTATTCACTCCTGAAAATGACAGTTTATATATTAGAGGTGGGCATATATTTATAATATGCCATGAATGAAAAACATTTCATTCAAAAACAAAGCTTTAAACAAAGCCTTACACATGTTTAATCAATAACTGTATTAATAACCTCCTCTGTTCTTTCACTCGGTCTCACTAGTTTATGACTAAATTCCAAGTGATGACGAGTTTGTGTAAGTGTGTGTGCGTGTGTGGTGTGTGTGTATGTATTAACACACACAGACAGACCTACCCTACTTTAAACTGAACCTACTGTTATTCCAAAAATGCTTCATGTTGTAAAAAAATAGTGTAGCTGATGAGAACAGATATTCACAATCTATTTTTATGTCAAGATGATGAGTCTACACTACCCCTTTTCTCTGCTCTACTTGAGACCCTTTTCATTCTATTATAATAACACCTTTCTGAATAGATAATCATGACTGGTTCCTGATGTGTACCTGTCACTGATCCTAACAGTAAATTAATGGACTTTAGCCTGAACTTTCTAACGTCCCTGATTATAATCATAAATGAAAAATCAGTGTAATTGTTCAAATCAAGATCAGAGTCAATTACCAATTTTAAACATCAGGCTCATGTTTTAGCTATTCTCTGACAGAAGAGAGATACGGATTGTAACTCTTCATCCACTGATGGAAGCAAGGTTTTTTGGTTTTTCTTTTTTGAGGAATGTAAAAGGTCTGTTATAGATTCCTTATGTACAGTTACTGATAAAAGGATAGCGTAATTCTAAATAACATACACTATAACATTCTGTTGCGTTGTTAAAACAGTTGTACTACTGTAGCGAACTGTAGCATCTTCTCGGCTTAGTATTACAACATTCATTACAGAAATAAACTCTAGAACTGGTGATAAGAAAACACTTTACAAGAAGGTTACATGAATAATAATTTATTAATGCATAAAATAACCATTAGTTTATCATGTTTTAATGATGTATTAATGATGAGTTAATATATGTTTTAATGCTGAGTTAATATATGTTTTAATAATGAATTCATTTAATATGTAAATGAGTCACATTAACTAACCAATCACTGCATAATGAATAATTGTTAATGAATGCTTAACCAACATTTTGAGGTAAACTAAATATAAAAATACTCAAATGTAAATATATAATTAAATAATGAGTAGCTATCAATGATGTACCACTTAAAGTAAAGTCGCTGTCAAAATAAAAAATAAACTTTAGAATACGTTTTTAGTTTATGACTACTCATGATCAATTGAAATGTCATTGCTGCTAATATTAATGGATTTTCCTAATACAAAAGCATCTCTCCAGGCATCTTTTATATCTTGTGTGAATCATTTTTGAGTGCTGACAATAGGGGTGCTTGCTGACATTATTGTCGAGGACAAACCCTGCAGAGCTCTGGTTTAGCTGCTCTTGACAAATCTGTCAATCTGTCAATTCAGACCTTCACATCCAAGAACTGTTAAACAACAGCTGAATTTCAATGTCTGAACACTTTTAGCTCAAACAAACTGGCTTTAGCTTTGAAACAAACACTAAACATACATTAAGAGGTTGGTCACCTTGCATAATGTTTACATGATGGTTAACATGAAATAGAAGGGTTTTGAACCATGTTACTATATATTTATATATATAATAATTTTTATTGCTATATGAATAGTATGCATTTTAAATTTTTGACATGTAATTTAAATCTAATAATAAATAGAGAAAGTGCAACAGGATGCCATATTATATTTAAAGGTGTGTTTTGCCAAACATAAAGTTTGTTTAACAATTTATTGTCCTTTTTAACTGTATCTCTGAAATCAAGTTAACTTACTTTTCACATAGACACATGTTAACAATCCTGTGAAATACAGCCTCTGTAGATGATGCAAGCCAGATTGCAATACAGTTGAAGGCATCGTCTTGTGTTTGTGGGTACATTAAGATGATTCCATGGAGTCTGTGGGTCAAATCTGTTTTACAGACATGTTTCCCTCAGGGTCGCGTCTCATCATCAGCAAATGTTTGATAATGTGTTAGGCATTAACTCCAGGTCCGGCTGAAACATCTACACCACACACAGCAAGGCAAATAGCCAGATTGAAAGAATCTCATCTTATCTCCAGACAATCACTTCTAGTCTCTAAGCTTTTATTTCATATGTGAGTATTGGATTACTTCCACAGTTTGAGTAAAGCAATGAAGCCAGTGTTCTGCATGGTACAGTCTAAAATGTTGAGGCTTTAAAGGAGATTTGGTTGGTTTATACAGGTTACAAAAATTCTTTTTTTATCAATAAGAATTTTTCGTACCAGTTTTCTAGAGACTGAAAATGCTTTGCATGTCGAGGGGGTGTGTCATTGATAATGTTATCTCCCTTTTTAAATTCAACATTTACTTATAAAACTAAATCTTATAAAACTGAAATGTTGGATGATAAACCACTTTTGTCTACGTGGTCATTAAAATAGAAAATATTTTACAAGCCATAGAGGCTGATTTTTATCAAATAAAGGCAAAGAAGGTTCTCCAAAAAGTATATTGTGACATGTTTGTGATAGCTTATACAGGGGTAGGGTTGTGTATTCTTAAAAATATAAGTTTGTAAAAAATGCATATATGTCCTTTTTTAAAATTCAGTAACAGTGACTTTTTTTTTTTAATGTTTGTTAAGATGGTCTTTTAAATTGCAAGGTTAAAATTTTACCCCGGGTAAAACAGTTAAGGGTTGCATGACTAATAGATTTTTGTTTTTGGTTGTTTGTTAAAAAAAAAAAAAAAGTAAATCAGCGCTTTCATAGATTTTCTTAAACTTTTTTACACTTTGTTTTTAATCTACCCATCTTCTGGTCAGCTTTGTCCCTTTCCGGGTCGCCACAGTGGAATGAACGGCAAAATAATCTGGCAAGTGTTTTAAAAAACACATGCCCTTCCAGCCACAACCCACAAGAAGCTTTTACAAAGTCATTCACATTCAATTCACCTGTACCACATATCTTTGCAGAAACCGGAGCACCCAGAGTAAACCCACGCTATCACGGGGAGAACATGCAAACTCCACACAGAAATCCCAACCGACCCAGCCGAGGCCAAACCAGCAAGGTTCTTGCTGTGAGACAGAGTGCTACCCACTGTATATATACTGTTGATAACAATAGTTATCAATAATAGCTTTATTAATAATAGCTTTATGAGAGTGCATGTGCAAACAGCTAGAATAAAATTCCCCCATAGCTTTCAAGAGCTTAAATCATTTCTTTTGTTTTTTTTGTAACATGCACAGTTGGCCATTAGTGACTACTACATAATCCAATTGGCCTCTTTTAAACACTCTGGTCATCTCAGTGGATCTGAAGATCATATTAGAAATTATCCCAGGGGAATGGCTGTGATTATATTATTGTACCATCAGCCTAGATGTTTATCAAGCTAACACTTTAAACAGCATCCATATGTGGCGGTGTATGTGTGTGCTCATGTAGGGCACACAGGAAGTAGCATATACTGTCTGCTTGAGAATGATCACATGATTAATGCTCTCTGGGTCAAAGAAGCCACCCTTAAATCATTGGAGGTCAAGTAGCCTCCAGCTTGCACCCCAAATGAAGGTACTCCAAGTGGAGAGGCATCTAATCTGGGTTTAATTGCCAATCAAATGTGTCCTCTTGCAAACAGGGAACGTCTGGTCTTACCTTCAGGTTTTTCTTCTACCCTTACTGTGGGATGACCTGTTGTAACTTCAAAATGGAACAGCAGTCTGTGTTACGGCTTATATAGAGGTACCATATGATAATATTAGTTCATGTTGGTCAAAAAAGAGGGTTAAAAACACTAGCGGGTTTGACGTGTAAAATTACACTTTTTTTTGCCAAGATTTTGTTTATTAAAAAAGTATCTTGGTGCATGTGACATCTTTCTGACAAGTTTTGGGGTGATTTCAAGCTGCATTTGCAAGATTGTTTTTTTTTTATTTATTGTGATAATGAAAACATGCTTCTTTATGATCTCCAAACTCAGAACCCCTAAACAAATGGTAACTAAAATGAATAAACACATAAATAACCTACTAAACACACATACTAGTTCTCAAACAAATGTATAAAACTAAACCATACAAATATATAACTGTAATAAATGTAAAATCCCATTAACCCACAGTGCACCTGGTCTGACTATAAAGCTGATTCAATCCAAACAGCATAATTGAACCAATTATTTTAAAATAAATATGCAGTATACTTTCCTCATTTTTAGCCTAACTAGTTCTTCAAATTAAGCCTAACAATTACACAAATTATATTTAAAAATAGGTAATTTATTTCTCTTTACTTTACAGGAGAAACACTCAATAATTTATAAAAACCCAAGAAACATATTTTTAAAATAAAACATGCACGTTATTTTTAATTATGACATTTTTTTAATGAACATTACAAGCCTCATGATTAATTTTTACAGTGCAGAAGTTTTGTAAATGTGCAACATATGAAAAGTAAGTGGTATAAATGCCAACACATACAATTTGTGGCTTTGTAACTTGTTTAGTTCGTAACAGCAAGGTGTAAACTCGTTTTCTAGAAAACAACTAATTTAAAAGAAGAAAAAAACAAGGCATAGAATATGTTTGTTATCTCATTGAAGAAATTTCCATCAAACCCTTACCAGAACTCTTTCACTTTCCTTCTTCAAGTCTTCATTCTAAAGCATTTACCCAAACGAACAGCAATAAAGAAAAACAAATGAGTTATTCTTAATTTTATTTTGTTGTATTTAAACTAAATCATCCATTTGCATTTTAAACAGAAAAGTGTAAATGCATTATTTCTGTATTTGCTGCATGTTAGATCATGGTTTTGGATGCGAAAAACAAATATTGTTGAAATTATTGAAACAAAAGTATAATGTACTTGCCATCCACCGGAGTCTCATTCTACCTCACAGAAAACAAAACCCAGACACTAGGGAGCAGAATTACTCCAGGAATGTAAATCAAACAGTCATGGCTAAGCACTAGAAAATAAGGATAGGTCTCCTCCACTGAGAAGTGTGTTGTTGATTTGCGCAATACTAGTAGTAAGTGAGTAGTAAGTGAATTACTGACAAATGGTTTGTATGGTAAACTAATTCCAAAAGAAAAGTCATTCTAATAATCTGATGTGCTTTAGAAATGCAGAACAGGGAAGAAACATAGTGGCTTGGTGTGCTGGACAGTGAGAGAAATACTATAATTAATGCAGGTCTTACACATTGTTTTTGATGTTCAAATATATATTAGGTGTCATGGCAATAAATGCTTAGCATGAATATTTGTTTAAAATGTTGCCATGTTGTTTATGTTACCTTTTTGCTCACTGTTCTTGTACACAGCTAGAATAGAATAGAATAGAATAGAAGTGTTCTCGTAACTAGCTTCTACCAGAAGAGATTAGAGAGAGTTTAAATCGTAGCCACATTTAAATCTAGACCAAAAACTCACCTGAAAACTGCTTTGAACAGCACTGTGCTTATGAACTTGCATTCGTCTTTTTTCTATAAATTTTAAATGCTTTTAATGTCTCTTTAACTGTCTGTTTTTTCTCTGACCTGCTGTATTATGTAAAGCACTTTGAAATCGCAATGTGTACAAAAATGTTGCTGAACACGGTGTCCCTAAACTGTATTACATTATTGTTCACTTCCTGTAGGCACTGCTACCAGTGCGCTGCAGTAGATTCGTTATTGTTGTTAATGTGACTTTAAAAATCAGCAATTTCTTAATGTATTAAAAATAAAGCAAAAAAAAAAGGTTTCCTGTGTGGCTGGACATTTCACGCATATGACATACGGTAATTCATTAGTACTAATTTTTAGTAGCATCATGTTGTTAGCAAAAAGACTACAACAGGAAGTTAAAGCCAGTGTTTAGCGCAATGTGGAAGTAAGGTGCATACACCTGTGCTTGCACACCCCCTCATTTTCCAGAACACCTTCACCTGTCTTTAATAAAGTTTTCATTCATTAACTAGATGCCATTCGTATCACAGTCATTCCCAGCCATGACTCAATCTCCTAGAAGCCCAAAGCATATATATAAAGAATTTACACAAATTCTAAAAATCGAACAAATTCTAAAAGCAAATAATTATTCAATTACTATTCTTCAGTTTGCTTTTTATACATCATTCAAGGAATATAGAGTAAAATGTATGTAAAATGTAATTTTTTTGTCATTAATAGGGTTAAGGTTGCAATATAAGGTAAGATATGAGTGAGTATAGAACAATGGGAGCACGTCAAGCTTTGGTGTTTTTGCTCAGTTTCCCCTGTCTCCAGCTCTGTCATGTTACCTTGAGCACCTCCGGTAAAAGCCTGTTCTCTACTCTTCACAGCACACACTCCAAAGCTTTTACCAGATGACAGAGAAAGAACTGTGTATGAGATGAAAGACTGGACAGGAACACACACAACCCACCACCAAAGAGACTGGAACATGAACAAATGCAGAAGGATGGCGTTAACCTATGCATGCAGCTTCCTCAAGTATAGGTACAGAAGCTTGTCCAAAATAAGCAACATGAAAACCCTCCAGTGGTGTATTAGTCTTAGAGGAAGAGAATACAAAAAGATGAGAGGTACACCTGTGGGAGTTATCTGAGGATTTTTTTCTCCATTGGAAAACTCGTTAAGCTGTACGGCAAGCTCATATTATCAGCTCATGTGATGTTACTGTATGTACACCTTTACACACATTGTACTTGTATTGCATTTAGAGGAAAATTAGGAGAGTCAAGGGGTCTGTAAACAAACTAAATTATGCATCATATGTTTATTTTTTTCTTTTGCTTATAAATAATTATCTTTGTTTTAAATGGACAAAATGTAAAATTAAATCCAAATGAAAAATAATTAAAGTTCTGCACTAGCATCATTTCAAATTGTAGACTCAACTGTATATTCAAAGATATTTGATATTTTCATGTTTCCTTATAGTTTTCAAAAGAAAATAAAAATCCAGAAACTTTAATGATGTTCCCCTCTTTGGATTTTCAAGCTTAAAGTTTTGTATAACTTATTGGAATGATTTTTTCATTGCCATTTTCAAAAGGTACACTGGTACAAAAGGTACATTGATGACGTTTTGAACATCAGTAGATTATTTCCTTATGGTTCTTTGGTGGTCATAAAATAGCGTAATACTCTCATAATTGTTTTTATTTTAAATGCAATGCGAAGTTCCCAAAACCTTTAAAAACTCAACTTTGTGACTGTCTCTGAAATATTAACTAGAGGGTGCCTTAAGGAGGTTTTGATAACATAAAAATAACAGCAGGGATTTTACTATATGTTAGCTTGTGTCCTTCTATGTGTAATTTTAGGGGAAATCATATAAAATCGATAGTTTGTAAAAGTCAATGGTTAGTCGTCATTGGTTTGTGACGTTCACAGATGAATTCTAGACCCTGTCCCTGCTTGTCATGTAACCATAACTTTTGTTTAGAAATAATGTTCACTAGAGACAATTATACCATTGCCTTAAATTGTTCAATCACATGTAAATGAAAGCAAGGCAAGTAAATTCACTACAAGTGACAATACCGTCTATAAATTTCTCTCTCAGACATGTTGCCCGAATTGATCGCCCAAAAAATTATTTTACTTTTTCAGACTGCTTCTCATCACGTTTTTACAGCATCCAGAAAGCCCCAATGGCAGCTAATGTGACACTTTGATAGTGACTGTGGTAGTGATAGAAATGAGAACTATTACCAGCGTATCACTTTTTACAAGCAAGCAGAAAACCCATCTTTTCAAGGAGGCATTTGGCTCTTGATAATTCGCAGAGGCTGTAATCGAAGGAATACACAGAGGCTGGTGTATTTACGTATTGTTTTACCTTCTAGTTTCCTGTTTCCTTTATGTTTAATTTTCCTTTATGTAAAAAATTTGGTTGATGGAACCAAAAACTACATTTTCATGTTTTAAGAAATAAAACACTACATGTTTCCCTTTCCACTCTCTGAAAATAAAGGAAACCCAACTTCGTAAAGTTTTTTTTTGGTTGAACTAAATGTTCAATGCTTGGTTTACAAGATTCCAGGAAATTCTAGTGTGTGCATGTGTATGTTTGTGTGTTTAGCCTTTAGTTAAATGGACTGGCTGTTGTTTTATCCTGGCAGCTGTTGATCCTTATTTGTGAGAGTTAAGCTTTGATAAACGAATTGCATCCCATCCAATACGCCACAGCCACCAGCACCCTGCATAAATCAATAGCCATTACTGTCACCACCAATCACCCTCACCTCTGTTTCCCTCATATGTTCTCAAGCAAGCATTTACCCGTTCAAGGCTAGTGTCTCACTGGATGTGCTTTGTTTCTAGGACACTGTTGAAACAAGGAATTCTATTTTGTTGTTGATGCTCTGAGTTTGCCAGTTATTATTTAATAATACACATGTGTTTTTGATGCTCTTGTATTTAACTACAAAGATTTATATGTCATGTGATTACATTTCTACTCATTATAGTATATCATGAAAACTATACAGACACATTTAAGCAAGGTACACTAAGTTAGCACTTACGACAGTATATTTTACAAAGTATTAAAACCTACTCCACTCCTGGAATTCAATTTAAGAATGTTCAACATACGGTTATGGGCTTGTAAAATTATAAGAGCCAACAAATAAAGGGAGATGCAAATGCAATGTCTTTTCTACAATGAAATATACAAATATAGAACGTATATTAGTTTCAGACATGAGATGCAGGGATATTAGTTGAAGAGTGACATGACCTTACACAACTTCTTCATCTGACTTTTCACTGAAACCACTTTAACCTTTATAAGTTACATTATCAACATTATCATATTAAATTTTTTCCCTTAAAACATTCTTTTCATATTTGAAAATGTAGTGTGATTGTTTACTTTAAAGTACAATATATATTAAAGATTTATGTTTTTTTAGATTTTTTCCCCCATCATTGCACATACCATATTAGCAACAACAAAAGAGTTCAGTGTTATTTAATACACACTACTTTTTTTAAAACCATAAATAGAACACACACTTAGTATTTTGGATAATGCTTCCTAATGTGAAAGTGTAATTTGTTTAGTGGCCTTGAGACGTGTCTTGGGTCTCTGATAATTACTGTGTAAGATAGCAGAAAAACCGCATTAGAAAAATCTACTAAACAGCCAAGCTTTGTTTAGAAATAAAACAACAAGAAGCAAAAATAATAAAAACGTATGAACATATACTAAATCGTAGGGCATTAAAATATGATCATGTTTATCTTAATATTGCTCTTGTTATTTTTTAAGGATTATTTTTCATTTCTTTTTTGTATTTAATTTAGTGAAAACAATGAAAACAAATAAAATAAATTAATTGTGGGAACTAATAAAACTTTTATCTAATCTAGTCATTGACATTTAGCCATGCCTATGCATTGCTTTTCAAATGTGTAACTGAATTCAATAATTGAAAGGATGGTGCAGTGGTGGAGTTGGTCATCCTGTAACAGGAAGGTTGGTGGTTTGATCCCTGCTAGGGTAATTCTGCCATTGTGGCCCTGGGCAAGCCACTTCACCAGCATTGCCCTGTATGGATATGGGACTGATGCGGTGTGTTTGGTTTTGGTCAGGAGGCTATAGGTGCGGAATGGCAGCCATGTCCTGTCAGCAGCTACGTCTTGTCAGACTGCCCCAGGGCAGCTGAGCGCTTCCAAGGTAGTTATCATCACCAGAGTAGGAATGTGAAATTAAAGAAGAATGCAATAAACATTTAAAGTGTCTTTAAGCTCTGGAAAAACGCTATACAAACTGAACGCATTATTATTATCATTATTATCAATGATTGCTGAAGCATGCGTTGAGGTGTTTCTGGGGCATAGCATGTCCAAGATACGCTAGTTAGAATAATTGGCAATTTATCAGGAATTGTCTGGATTTAAATAAAGATGCGCATGACCAGATTAAAAAAGCGAGCTAGCAGCCTTGTTTCAAAATTTAAGGTATAAGATGAGGTTTTAAAAAAGGTATTCTAGCAGAGCTCCCCTTAAAATATTGATGACCATATAACCCTACACCTATGCATCTATATCCTCATCTATTCCCCATACATAGAAAAATACAGTAGCTATTTTTCATCTGCCACTGCTTTAAGCAACACCTAATCGATCCATCAGTAACATGTGCCATTAAAATGAATGCACAATGGTGAGATTTACATGTCCTTGCTAGTCACACTCCAGGACTTTAATATGAATGAGCAAAAGCACACATGTGGAGGGAAGCGGAACATGGATGCCATCAATTATGCAGTGGGACATTATGGTATTCTGAAACAAACACATTGCTATGCATAGATAAAGGAGGAGCTCGAGTAAAATCCTTCAATGTATTTCACATTGTGATACAACAAAAATCAGGTAGAAAAAAAAAGATTTTAAAAGAATACTCTTAATTATTGTGTGATCTTGATGTCAGCTTTTTAAGTCTGTCTTCTTTTTGGCAAGAACCATCTCCCACTGTGTCTATAAAATTCATCAGGGTTTGGAAGCGTGATGGGATGTCCAGGGACAGATGGGCAGCACATTTCCACACAGAAGCCATGGGCATGATTGCGTCCGGCCTGTGGAGTGCGTTTGTGAGGTTTAATGGGCTGACTAATCAGAGCAAGAAATAGATGCATCTAAATTAGGATCCGGGATCACCAGAGATCAGACCACACTCGTACAGACTGAAAAGCAGTCTCTAATGAATTGTAAACCCAATATTTTTAACACCTATCCCACTCAAGTCCTCTCAATACATTTAGGTTTCATTCTATACCGGTTCAGATTTTAACTTGTAGGGCGTCTTCTTATGCAGTGACTAAGATTGTTGGAAAAAGGGGCAGACCATTATCAAGGGGGAGTCATTAACTGGTTGAAATTCATATTTGAGCAAAGGTTGTTTTAACAAAACAGATATTTGGCCAATTTTTATGCTTTTGAAACATCTATTACAGCTGGTTAACAAATGTCAAAGTATTACACATTGTAAATTGCCAACAACAGACCTATTAGATGCCAAGAATTCCCTCTAGGGGGTTAAGTGGTCCATACTCCAGATGAGGTCATATAAAATACAGTGAGGAAAAGCAAAAGAAAAAACACATAGAAGAAAAATTTATATTTTCGCAATCTGTAGCCAATTTTGCAGAATTTGTAAAGCTTACCGTATTGTTCTGAGTACCGACAATTAAACTTTACTTAAAACATTTACACAATACTTTTCCAGTTGACTGAAAAAAAAATTATGAAGTATTTTCACTTTTGAACATGCATTATATCTGCAATAAAGATGTGTAAATGGAACATAATTTATCTTTAAGTGCTTCCATTTTAAGGACAGCTTTGTAGTGGAAGAGAGAAAAGCGGAACGTCAATACAATAATTATTCGCTAATCAATAACTTTGAGATATACAACAACAGCAAAACCCTGAGATATACACCTCGCTGATCTCTCAATGACGCTTGAACAAGGCTGTAAGAATGAAATCAATTCCAGGAATAGATTTTTGCTACATGCACAATTTGCTTGGATATTAGAGTATTAGTCTCCTTAGACTCCAATAACATCACACATGCTACTGTTTGCAAAATTACTCCTATGCATACAATTTCTACATGTTTTTACCAACTTGGTCCTAACTTGGTTAGTTAGAATGTTTGATGAGCTCTAGCTTACATTGGGTGAAAGACATGAAACAACCATTTAATGACTTTACTTCAAAGTTTTAATGAGACATTTTCACCAGAATATTTACAAAGGTGCATATCATAAAATAGCTTTACATGAAATATTCCATTAATACAGCTTTATAAATGTACACTTCAGTAGCTCTTAAACCATCAACAATTAAAGAGATCATTACAGAACATTTGATAACACATTTGTGCATTCCCAATACATGTTATCATTGTCTGGCTGACATTCTCTGATTATACATGGCATGTTCTATATTATAGAACAGCGGTGTTAAATGTGCCACCAAGCCAATGAGAAGCCTCAACCCTCTCCTTGACCTTTATTCACACATGTAGAGATCCTACCACAGAGCAGACATGGAGTTAAAAAAGCTGATGACATTTTCTCTAATGAAGCCCATATTGCTGAGTGGGAGTGGTCAGTATCGCTCGACAGTTCCTGCATCAAAAATGGCCACGAGTTAATTAGGTAAATGTCACACGCTCAGAGATGCTGCACACAGCAGCTTCTGTCTACCTGCTGCGAGAAATATTGCCAAACCTTGAAATGATCTGACCTCATTAATTCGTCCAGACGTCTCCATAGTTCCACTTCATATTTAGCTGTTTTCTTTCTACCTCTTATCCTGGTTTCTAAGGCTAGTTCTTGTCTGAGAATTTAGCGACTCACTTTATTATCCTGAGTTTTTACTAAACTTTAAAAAAAAAAAAAAATGTTTATCGTTAATCAAAGGTTCAGCTTAGTAGGATTATACTGATGTGACCAAAGAGCGACAGGAAGGATTAGACTTCCTTTGATACATGCTGGAATCAATACAACCAGCAATCCATCCTCCTGCCCTCAAGAAGTGTCACGTTCAATCACATTCGGAGTCTAAGGGTCATGTTGCAGTACAGAAACAACTTTAGAGATACAAACTCACTTGTTCAAAAACACTAAATAATAAAAAAATATTATCATGATGATTGGACACTTTTAGATAAATAAAGTAGTAGTCAAATTTTTTTTAATTGTATTTTCATGATGTTCACAATACACAATCCTTTTAAATGAATCCAAAAGATTGCGACTGATTTATATGTATAATGTATTCATCATAAAACCACGCATTCCTTAAAAAACTTTTTATTGTTTCTGGACACCGCAAGTATGCATGTTAGTAGAGGTGATTTGCAATTAAATTCACAAGGCAAGTAATTTAAATGAAGGCAATAATTAATATTTTATACAAATGTAAAATGTAATTTAACAATGTTTTTTTTCTTTCCTTCCTTTAAAACTGAATTGGAAATAATAATTAGATTTTTGTGTAGATTGTAGACATTTCTACAAGACAGTAGAAAAAAATTACTGCACCAAGAACTTTTTAAGGAAAAAATAATTTTTTACTAAAGGTAAAATCTATAAAATATAAAAATAAAAAACAATAATAAAAATAAACTATAAAAATATAGTCACTAGTTTGTTCCTTATCTACACTGAAGTAAAACAAATTTTAGAAATAAAATATGAATACTACTGCTACTACTACTAATAATAATAATTACAGCATTTGATGTCCAACTAAACGGCTCAAATCATTACCAAGTAAAGAATTTCTATTTCTAATAATATAATGTGATAAAGGAAAGTCAAAAGGAAGTCATCACAACTATTTTGACAATAAATTTTCCTGCCGCTGTCCAAAATCTGCTTCTATTCAAATCAATCAGCATTAAAACATACATTTGTTTGTCTAGCAGCTGTTTATTTATTATATCTTTTTAGTTATTTAATGTGTGGTGTTTTGGAGACATAGTAGACACATTAAAGCTGACTGCTGTTTATTCAAATGAGCATCCACTAATAATTAGGCGCACAGTGCAAGCTATGTTTGCGTCCCACATTTTGCTAATGAACCGAGAGGTCGGCTGAGAAAACAGACAAAAAAATAAATAAAAAATAAAAACAAACTGCAGTGCTACTGCCAACCAGGAGTGGACAGGGATATAACACTTAGAACATTTTTTTTCTAGGATATTTAAGGTTTAGATCAATTAGATTTTTTTGATGTCTTTAAAAACATGGGTAAAAGATGAATGCATTAGTACAATTAGAGCATCTGGAAAAACGTTATATAAATTGAAGACCTTATTAGTTGCATGACGTAAATGATGTCAGCAAAACACATTGTTAAGCACATGCCAGTTTTGAGTGGTATGCTGCTATCTGAGGTTCAAATTGTTATATATAACTGTTATATATAATGTAATTTTCAATAGCATTCATTTTCTTATCTGAAGCAGGACACACACATTTATGCCCATCAATCAAGGGTTTGAGTAATATCCATTAAGTGCTGTTTCAGCAAATGAATTCAACGAGAATCATTGTGATCAAATACTTTCCAAATTCTGCATTTCAAGGTAATCTCTTTCAAGTGTTGCCGACTGAGAAAAGACAATAAATTCAACTTTCCATCCAAACTGTCTGAAAATTCTTATATGTGAAGCAGGTTTAAAACACTAATAGATGGAGAAATGACCAAACTAAATTTCTAGACACCATTTTATCATTTTCTATTTTAAGAAGACCATTACTACAGCAATAAAATTGAATATGGAATTGAATTTTTTTATAATGAATTGTTTAAAGTAGTGATGCTTCTAAACCTATTCAATGTGATTAAACAAGGGAGTGCCTACCATTTGAGTACTGATATTAAGTAGAAGTACGGGTATTATATTATGTAAGTACATAAAATTTTGAAAACATGTTTTATTTTCATTATAAATGTTAGAACACCAGACTGTCATAGTATTTGTGTTATGTGTTAGTGTGTGTGTTATCCCTTGGTCAGCCAAGTGCTTGAGAGCCCTGAACGCCACTGTTTGATTGTAAGGCAGCGTAGGTCCCACCCAGCAGGTAGCACATTTCAAAAAAATGTCAAGCTATAAATATACATGATCCAAATGGTAGCAATTTTCCCTCTAATAAACACTGATCCCTAAAAAATTTAATCTAGCTTTAAAACTAAATTTCAGTGAACAGATGCTCTTAACTCTCCAATCTTTGCTTAGTAACCGCGTCATGTGGTGCAATATTGCAGGTCAAACGAAATCCGAAATTTCACAGTGTAGGCTGGAACTTCCGGTTTCGGATCGTGGCATGCAATCCTATTCAAGTGAATGGATCGGACTCCAAACTCTGACCATGACATGAGTAGTGTTTTACTCTTTCGATTACATCATTTCCTGTTCCTGTGTTCCTGCCCTGCCCTTTAATGATGGTGAAAACATATTTTTAAATATTTTGAGGGCTAAGTAGAAAGTTGGAAGTTTGTGTATCCTCTGTGTTTTAACTGTTAAATAATGTGTTACTTTTCAAGGAAATTTGTTTTGCTGTATGGCATTTAAAGGGCTCACTGTAAAAAAAAACTCACTTGGTTTATGCTTGCACCCTAGCCCAGCACAACACTGCACCAATGCACATGTAGTTCACAACTTATTGTTTTACCAGTAAATGAATAGACAATAGAGTAGGGTAGTAATTTAATGTACTTCTTAAAAGCACTTAATTCATTAAACTATGTATTTAACCATATATTTAGCATACATACACAGATCAAATGGAGTAATTAAGCTTAGTCACTTTAAAAAAATAAGGTGTCATTCAAACATAAGACGACCTACATGAACATTAATATTAATGTTAAAAAAACCTGTTATAACAGATACTGATAACCTTTACAATAAGCAATAGCATAACAAATTTCAATTCAATATTTTTCAGAATATGTATAAATTCTACTAATAACAAAATAGCTAAATAATTATGTAATGAATTAATCCATTTATTATGTAAACCCTTTTAACCCTAGTAACTGGAGTCTTCAATTACATCCATTCGCTCATATTTGGTAACAGGCAGATACTGTATATGCTACAAGTTTATCAAATTAGTCTATAGATTTCTCACAAAAGGTACCTTAAACATTGCAGTAATAGCTGCATGGATTGCGATACGTAACACATGTATTGGAATCTCCTTTCTTTACAAACATACATTGATTAACCAAACACACCCCTATGCTAAATTCCACTGACATTTAAGATGGCAAACTTTGTGGAGACTTAGGAGAATAAACAAACAAGTAATAAGATGGTAATGAAAGATCAACATTACATCCAGTTGTGCAGTTCTCAAGAGATAAGCATATCATAAATCTCTCTCCCTTGTCTCTGTTTTTAATGACCTTTCCTTCTTATCTCAAACTGATCTTCTCATCCTCAATCCCGTACAACACTCCCAATCAATCCTAAAAGCTTTTTACCAGCTCAAGCTTTATCGGTACGGATCTGACGGCCATCCTTCCATCATAATGAGAAGAATGGCTGTTAGCTTTTCTATTGTGTTGAATCTGATAAGCAGGGAAATGGATGAGCCTCAGTCTCAAGATGGAACACAAGCAAAACATTTCAGTGAGAAATCCAGGTCTTTCAATACAAATTCCGGTAAAGGGGAAGAGAGCGCTTCAGATACTGTTGAACTGTAAGTGGTGAGAAAAGACTAAAATGTGCACTCTATTCAGCAATGACGGCTATATCAGGTTGTGCTCAATTGATTTTTATTAAATGGTGTATGAAGGCCACCTTTTATAAGAGCTTGCTCCAATTTAGTTTGGTTTAGCTTATTTTGGTTGATTAGACAGATCCTGTTTTGCCATATTTTAGGCAAAACTGACATCCAAAAAATGTCAATGGTTTTGCTTGAAAGGTGCCGTTCACTGTTGTTTTGGCTCAAAATACTACTTCATAGTTATTCTTTGACAAAAATTAAATGATTGAAATGTAAAACCTCAGTGGAAAAGAGAGAACTCTAGTCTCTGGCCAAGCTGTATCAAAGGGTAATGGTATTCATTTTAAATACTTCTTTGCCATGCAAGAAGTTGCAAAGTGTTTATCTGACCTAACATGGTAATATAAATCACACAATGCAAAGACAGTTGTTGTACATATTGCTTTAAACAACAATTGACACATTTGTGATTAAAGATTCAACATGCTAAAAATGGATGGCTGGACGATCTGTAGACTAGCATTGCTCACATTTTATTAAGAACTACATTATTTGTCCAACCAACTGATAATGTTTTCAAAACAAAATCTAAGAAGTCAAAGTAAAATGAAGAATCAACTGTCATTTTAAAATAGTTGTGTAAACATGGACTAAACAAAACACAAACTTTTAATAAATTATTGATGTCACTGCTCATAAATGGTTCAAGTGGAAGCAAGCTAGAATTTTTGTTAACGCCTCACACCATGTCGTTTTATTTCAAGAAGAGCAATTTTGGTTTTGAGCTTGGATAAACTGTATAAAGTTGTATAATATTATGATAAATTGTATTAGTAATAGAAAACAAATTGATATATACTTGATCAATAGCAGGGCATTTTATATCAAATTTTATATCAATGATTGCCTACAGTGTGGTTTACTTATTTATTAAATAAATTAAATCAAATAAATAAATAAATAAATACACATACAAATTAACACACGCATGTACATAAGCTGATCTAATAATCTCATTGAAATGAAGTTGTTGCTTGTCACCTGATCGAACATACCTATATTCTGCCACTCAACTGTGCATAAAATTACACATTTGACATGAAAATTAAAAGCACTTTCAGGGAACGCTTTCCAGTGCAAAGCATAATGTTCTCTGTTCAAAGCCATGGCATCTCTTCCAGCTCAACACCCAGAGTTCTGCAAGGTCAACTTCCAGAGGCCTCGTCACCTGATCCAGCATCACTGCTGCAAAATCAGACCTGGTCCCCGGTCCCAATCTAGTCAGGCAGAAACTCACAGACAGATGCGATCGGACATCACGCTGACCCATAGTTCAACTCTCTCATGTGCTCCCATTTTACTCTGGATAGCAAGCCTAACTAATCCTTGATAAACTATAGATTTCACTGACGAAAAAAAAAAAAGGTTTTCCTCAAGCATTTGATAAATGGATAGTGATTCAAAAGATTGTTTCAGATTTTTTTGTTACAAAGAAATAAAAAACACGGTGACATTTTAATGTCTTGAAACTGGAGGAAAACGTTATTACCTCTATAGTGAGGCGTGGGTTTAGCAAGTAAAGCTCATCGCCCACAAGTCAAACACAAAAAAGAACATCGAACGTATAGAGGTCAGAATGCTAGAGTTGAAACACATGTCAAAGCATTCTGACTAGTTCTTCTTTAAATTAGAATGGTTTGTAGAAGTAGTGTATAAAGATATTGTTACTTAAATATATACTTTTTTATATTTACTTTAAATTTGTATATAATATTAATAATAATGCTAATAATATTAGTACTCTAAATTCTACTACTATTATTACTACTACTACTTCTACTACTACTACTAATAATTATTATTTTTATTATTATAAAAACAAATATTAACTGCTTTTTAACACAGTTAATAAAATAATAAAAATGTGCAATTAAATTATTTAGATTTATTTTAGCACACTCAACAGCAAACCCTGAAGATGACTATACTTTAAAAGCAATCCGAGGAAATGTTATGAATTCTGATACGTTTAAAAGAAGCTTGTTGACTGTTGACAAACTGTGACTTGGGCCTGTGTGATCTCTGTTGGTGAAACTACTTGTTTAATTTAGTTTTTTTTTGTTGTAAAAAGTCATATGAAGGGAACTCGCAAAGTAAGAATTTTATTGCTCAGTGTAACTGTAAAGTGCTGTGCATTTGACAATAAACTTCTTGAATCTTATATATGCATTCATGTATTAAAATACACAAGTATACGCAAGTTATTTTTTACACTAGAAGGAGAATTTTAAAAATGCAATTAAAATACTGATGTTTAAGAAAATATAGAGAGAGAAACACAATGATTAATAAAAGACGTAGTGCACATCACACTCTGGGTTTAAAATTTATTCAGCTTGTCATTTGATGTTTAAATTGCTTGGCAATAAAAATTATGGAAAATAACAGAAGTTAAAGCATATTATAATTTTACTGCAGTTTTCGTTAGCATGTATGTGTTACTTGACACTCAACAGAACTCCGTCCTGTCATCTGCCAAACTCTATCACTTACTTTCTGCAAGGTTTCATCTGACCACAGCATGAGTAAAGTAATGACTCGCTCCTGTACTTTAATCAAATCAATAAATCATCAGTGTCAAGCAAATGCCCTCAAAAAGCAAAAAGATTTCAACCAAATTATATGTAGCTTAAAAAATTTATCAACGTCAGGCTTTTTTAAAGATGAGTCAAAAGTTCTCCTGTTTCGTTACAGAATGAACAAGGTGGAATCGAACGGAATTCCATTCTAGATTACAGGCTTGATCTCAAGCTGTAATCAGGTCTGTTTCTCATAACTGATGATCCCAGAGAAGATCCTTTTGGGTTTCACCACTAAGGAGCGACAGAGTAGCTGCACGGAAGGTTTTAGAGAGACAGAGCAAGTTATAGAAGAAGTGATGAAGAGAGAGATGACAGACAGTTCGCCTGAAGACTCTTCACCTCCATTCTTCTTCATTGCTTGCGACTGCTGCACTTTTTCTGAACCCAAGAGAGAAGAGGGCACATTCCCACTGCTGACCTATTCATAAAGCAATGAATACAGCCGTCATCAGCAGCATCAAAAAACGTCTACTTAAAAAGTGTGTCAAATTTAGACTCTGGAACAAAATATACTTCTTTGATGAACAAAGTCTTTAAAATGGAACCAAGATGGAATATTTGTTAATGCGTCACACCATGTAGTTTTACTTAGAGACCAGGTTTGGTTTTGAACTTGGACAAGCTGTATACAATTTTATGATAAATTGTAGAAATAATAGCAAATAATTATAATAAAATCATATGTTTGAATAAATAAGATTTATACAAAATATTATGTAGTTCATCAACATCAGAGTATTTTAGAACAAATGATGATATGTACCTTACTTAATGAAAAAATATATAAAACAAACAAACAAATAAATAAATAAATACATTAATAAATAAATAAATATGGCTCATCAATATTCCATTTTTTTTCTCGTTACATGATAATTGTCTGCATGGGACGAATATCATTCTCTTGATAAAACTGAAAAAAGTAGAGCATTTAAGTAGAGATTGTTCTTTTGTTGTCCCTGGTCCTGTCCACTATGGATCAGGGGTAATCTGCTTTAATGAGGACATCTATTGAGACACAGGCAGGCAATTGCCCCAAAGAGTCATCAAATAAAAACAGAGGAAAACAAATGAAGGTAATCAGTGTAAGGAGGCAGGGAGTAAGCAAGGAAGGGACATGAACTTTCTTTGCAGGTTCTCAAAGAGCGAGAGGCAGTAATCAAACAAGACAGAGCCAGCATTTGGCTCTCATCTCTCCGGGGCGTCTCTGACAGAAATGATTCACATATCTTCTAGCCCTCGTTTCAGCCAGACACAATATTTTACCCACATGTACAAGAGCATTTCTCTTTTCAATTTGTCTCCTCTCTTCTGTTTCGCTGCAGTGACTAAGGATGAAAGACAATATTGAACATGGGAAAAGAAAAGTTTTCTTCACTTCTGTGTCTGTGATTTACCATTTTAAGTATCTTGGTTGATGGTTCTTGGTGTATATACTGTAGATATTCCACTTAATCAGACTGACATAACTTCAGAGTGTGTGCTGGGGGATAGGATTCCAAAACTGAACATTTCCTAAAACTGAAAACACAATAAATTAAATTCCACCAATACCAACATGTGCAGGCATTATCGATGAGGATGAGTAGTCTTTGTTTTGTTGACTTGAAATTTCAGCTTTGGCTCTGAAAAATGTCATGGTGCACCTTTAAGTGTCCAAATGTAACCCTAACAGATGTAACCCAAGCCTACACTCTAAGCATTGGAGAATCCAGTAGCCAGGCCCAATAAGTGGAGCAATATGGGGCAAATTAAATAGCACTCCGCTGCCACAGGCAGAGCTTTCTGGGACTGCAGAGCATCCCGCCCCACCACCCTCCTCTTTCTAAGCTGTCCGTCTGCCACCCCGTGTGCACAGCGACAGGGTATTTGCACTGCTGAGGAGAATGTGAGCTAATGAAAGCAAAAGCCTGTGTTCACTAGAGTATAAAATTCACATTTGGCCAGTGCAGGCTGTGCAATCTGATATTATGAGGTCGTTCGACAGACAAACTCTCACACACAACAAGCACTAGCAGTGGAAGGGCTAAAAGCAACGGATAAAGAGAAAAGGTTTAGTATTTTAGTATTCAGTGTTTGCACCTGGAATTTTAAATTTTTTTTACTCGCTAAACTGCATTTGGAATTAAAGCATTGCATATTTTCTAAATTAAGTTTGGGGGATTTGATTAGCTTAAAAGTTGCTGACAATGCAACTTTATCACGACACAGTGTTAAAATACACAGTTTTTTTTTTTGGATGGCGGCATTTCTGCGGACAAGGATATACCGGAAAAAAGGCCATGGAGAAAAGAGGTAGTGTCCCCATTTTAACTTGTGTGCATGTGTGGATTTTAGTTTATTTTTCAGGCAAAAAAAAGAGGTCATTCAGAGGGCAATGAGAGACAAGCTAAATGGAACATCCAATCACAATTTACCACGGCAGACCCTTTCTGATTGGCTGATCAAATCACAACAGAATAAGCTGTTACTCTGTGGTCCTGCTTACAAAAATGTACAAACCATCAAACTGTTAAACAGATGCTTCAAAAGCGCTTGTTTTTTTGTATTCTGATTACATATCTATATATATAAATAATGTATAGTGTGTATTTTTAGTACAGGACTTTTTGGATCCAACCAAAACAGCATATTTTTTGTGTAAATATTACATGTTAATGTATTTCTTTTTAAGTATGGAAAAATTAAGTCAAAATAATAAAAAAACAAAAAATAAATAGATAAATAACTAAATATATTACATTTAAAACAAAACCAACATGTTTAATGGTATATTACAAATTTTCATTTTAAACAATGCTTTTTTAAATTAACATATAATTTTTTTTAATAAAAGCATCAGTGTATTGAAAACGCAACGTTGTAGTATACTTTACTGGTCAGTGTAATAACTTTGTATGGCTCTTTGCGTCTGGGTGTCACAACAAAAGCAGCACTTTGACTAGGTTCAAAAGTTCAGCTGCATTACAGACACATGACCTGTTTTCCACTCTGAAAGTTTGCCATGGGTCTTCCTCATCCTGCAGCCTCCTCTCAGCCGAATGCACGTACGCTAATCACAGAAAAATGGGCCATCAGTTACCAAGCTTGTGCCAACACCGGCATTCATAAACCGCTTGATTTTTATATTATTTTTTTATTCTTACATTTCACATTTTTTTCAGTATACTTAACAAAATACAAATTCAACAGATTAACTTTTTAACTGCCCACCCAACCAAACAGTTGAGAATATCTTGAGTCGCTGTGTTTTATTTCTTGTAATTTTTTAACTTACAAGTTAAAAAGCAAAGCACAAAAACATTTGTGTCAAATGAGCAGATTTTTTTATAATCTAACTAAATTCATAAAGATGATTAAATGCACTAATTAAAAACAAAAAATAAGGTAACCTTCCATCGACACTACTGCTGCAGCCTACACACACTCAGTCAGCAAACATGAAAATGCACACAAGCTTCAGGAGAGGTTTTTTTTATGAAGTTCTTGCTATCTAGGTCAGGATGTTATGAGTCCATCGAGGAGCATAATTACAGGGCGAAAGCCAGGCTGAGCTTTTTCTCTTTTTTTTGTGTCTTTCATACCCTGCAGTGGCAGAGCTGGTGCCACAAACTTATATAACGGGGTGAAAGACGGGCAAGTGTGTGCCTCAGGTGGAGACGGTTCACCCGAATGGCTCAAAACACAGCGCTCTGACCCACTGCTCCTACCGTAATGATTATGTGACCCATTTGCTGAACAATGCAATCTTTGTAATTGTGTGCATGTGTTTCTTTAATCACAGTTTTCAAAGATTTTACGATTTTTATCATACATTATCTAATTAATTACAATAAATGGTGATAGAAACAACACATATATTCTGCTTTATTATTTACATCTTTAAAGCCTTTACAAATAGCCTCGCTACATTTCTATATTATTTTATAGTTTCTCTAAACTATACGAACAAATTAATATGACAGTTTTCTTATTTTCCCCCAACAGATATTTAAAATAAAACAAAATTTCTGCTATTTACAGTTAAAAATACAAATAAAACAAACCTAAAAAAAGTCGACTAAATCTGCTTTTTAAAAATATTTTCATCAAGCACTATCTATAAGTTCCACTTTTACAAGGGTGGTCTGTTTTAAATGGTTTGAAATGTAAAAATGATCAGACTTTCACATTAAATTTAAATGTAATGAAATGTTTGAAACTAAATTAATGTTTGTTTGTGTGTACCTGATTAACTAAAAAAAGTAATGCTCTTATTTACAGATTTATTTATTTGTGTACTGTCTAGTTTTCAGTAAATGTTGTGCACACAATTATTATAAACCTACAAATTGCTTATTTTCAAAAGGCCCCAAACTAATACCTATGTTTATACAAATCAAAAGTACAAAGGGGTTTTGAGATGGGAATATGAAATTTTTTAGAAACATAATATATAAGCAAATTCCCCCAAAAATGTGTTACTACATTTAACATGTCAATAACAAAATAAATCTTAACAGACCAATACATTTTTAATAAATAGGGAAATAAATAGTAATGCCTAAACATTAAATATCTCTCTTGCCACACACTCACATGCACACCCTGATTCGGTGGGTCTTGGATGCTTACGATCTGGATTGAAACATATTTTTTCTCTTGTGTTTTTTGTTTATTTCCGTATTCTCTTCCCTGATCATTGCTTCCATGTGATTGGCTGAGATGAGAGTGGAGGAGAGCGGTGCCTGTGCTTCAGAGACTGCTCTTCTGATCCTGACTCGATTTCAAAAGAGTAACCAAAAGCTGATTGTTAAATCATTCCAATGTTCCATTTACAAAAGAATCATACTCAAAGCGAGAAAAAAAAAAGAATGTTTTGTTGAACCATATATCTTCAAAAAGTTTCAAAAGATAAACAGTTTATATATGTTTGTTGCGCACAGAGCTCCAAATTATACTTGCTAGAATGACTTAGGTCAACCGATCGAGAACGGCTGATGCTTTCTCAAATAGTTTCTCATCTCTATTCTGAGAAGCGAAAAATGGGAATGATCAACTACATGTGTAACTAAGCAAAATATGACATTTCCCACATATTATAAACCTATTTAAGTAGACAAAGAATTACACTAGTTATTTCAGTACATGAGTTAAAATTTTCATTTAAAAAATTAAAATAAAGGAATAAATAATAGTAATCAAAACTGCTGTTTTACAAACAAAATGAAAAATCATATTTATTGATTTCAAAGCAATGATTTGAAAGACCTCATAATATTAAAAAAGAATAATAGATAATAACAGTAGATAATTATATCATAATATAGTAACATAGGTTATAGTTAAGTAAAGACCACAATACATTTATAACTATTATACTTTTTTAAACGGGCAAGTTCTGAAATTATTTTTTTATACATTTATATTTAGAATTTCTTATAAATAAAATTAATTATTTAAATATTTTTTACAATTAGTTAATCAAAATACCATTTACATATATTGTTCTTAATTTCTTGGATTATAAATAGCTAAGATGGCTTTTCTTCTCAACACAACACAATCTTATTTTATAACAAAAAAAAAAAAAAACGGATTCCATTTAACTTACTTTTTGTAAAACATTTAAAAGTATCACCGTTTATAAATAAGGGTAATGCAAATAAAATGTTTGATATAAACCTCTACAAATTATATGAATAAATCATGTTAAATGTTCATATCATTTCCTTTATATAAAAGATACATTTAAGCAAAATATTAAATTAATCTAAAAAAAAAAAACAGTCCGTCCCCAACCCAGATTGCATGAAGGCATTTTCCTGATGAAGGTATGTCGATGTGACGCGTGAGCTAAATTCAGAAACCATACAGTAGACGGCACACTCACTCCATGTTAGCTGCTGAGATTTCACATCACAGCGTGCACGCAGACACACACATGCCCCCCCACCGAGAAATGACCGCCCTAAATACACCAGGGTTTCTTTTCCACCACTCACTTAGAGCACATCATGGGTCATTCAAAGGTTTTGGGATATATTTATGATTGTATTGTTCAAAAAGTGAGTTCATTTTCATGGAAGCTAGCAAGTTTTTTATCCTTCACAACAGTGCTTTGAATCAATCTGTGCCAAGGGCTCGATCGTTCCTGGAATGAGAGTCTAGTTGATGGAGATGTATTTAGTTTATTCACTGATGCATGGCACATTATATTGAGCTACCTGGCAACCAAATCAAAAGCAAATTATTTCCATATCAGAAGCAGTGGAGAACTTGTTCTTCATAAACTTATTTGTTTAAGGCGTAAATCAATAGGGGCTTACTTTAAACATTTGAACTAACCATGCCAATGTTATGATTGTTATCTTGAAATCTTGATTGCAAATAATAGTAACAAAAAAAATTATTTTTAATGCAAAAAGGTTTAGGAAAAATGATGTTAAGTAAAATAAATTAATGCCATTTCAGGTTCCAATAACATATCTGTACAGCTTTTTAAAGAGCTTAAAGATTTAGAACATTTATTGTATCATGGTACTCATACGAAGCACCTGGCTTCTCATGGGGCTGCTTTGTAGTAGGACAGGACAGGAAAAAAAAATACAAAATACAACATTTATTGTAAGCTGTGTGTATACAAATGTGTTATACAATGTATTATTTAGGAATATAAGACAAACATACACACACACATACACACAAAATGAAAATGTCCTCTGTTGTACTATTACATATTTTTTAATACTGCACATACTATTTCAAACATGAAAAACAGCAATTAGAACTAAATAAAAATATATATATACAGTAATTTCAACTAATACAGACAAAAATTATCCTTTCAAGTACATCCCGTTATTTCATGGTGGTCTTTATAGCAATCATTGAAGTTCAAGCGGAGAGCACAGATATTTTTCTCTCTAAAACTTAGAACAGAGATCAAGAGCAAACGTGTCCTCATTCGCTCAAAAATGATAAAAGCTGACTGCGTTGTTATGAAACGATTATTTTATATTGGGATTGAAATGCCCTGGATTAATAAAGCCAAATTGCTTCAATAATTGAGCAGTCTGAAAGGCATGCTACAGTCATTAAACAATGCAACTAAACGATTTACAGCAGATTTTGAGTCAAATACCAATTTGCATAGATTACTGTCAACATTTAAATAATGGGGACATGTGGCTGCCAATATAAAAACTATTCTTCAGTTTGAGCTTGCAATCCTCTAATTTATTCCCACTGTTTTTACTTCTGGACGTTTTAGCTTGACATTGCTAACAGATACGAATAAAAGTCCAATCTGAAATTCAAAGATATGAAAAACAAACACCTGGAAAATGTGCCAAACAAACTAACAAACAAAAATTAATCAAACAAACAATCAATTTAATCAATGCGTGATATGAAAAAAGTATTATTATTATCATTATTATTATTATTATTTTGCGAGATCAGGCACAGACTCGCATCTCTCAGGGATCACAGGAGACACGTGAACTCTCTGTGAACTCATCTGTCTGAACTCATGAAGCTCAGTTTGGAAAATTAAGCGAGCCATTCTTGTGCTTTACTTAGAAGCTTTAATCTGTGCCCCAAATGTGTTGTTTTGGTGTTTTTTGTTGCCTAAAAACACAGCAGTTCCATGGGATTTTTTTTACTTCCTTTACTTGAGTGCCGCTTTCTAAACAAGCACGCGTCGATGTAAACACACGTAATGTTTAGAAATTTAGGTCTTGATAATTAAATAATAAATAGCAAGGTTTTTAAAAGTGTTTTTTAATAAAATAACTATCATTTATTAATAATATGTTAATAAATTATGTAATAATCTCTAAACGTTCAAGCACATAGCATGAATATTAATTTAAACCATAAATACTAAATGAAGAAATAATATAGACAATTAAAAACTAACAAAACACAAAATAAAACTGTCATGGTTTCTTTTATTCATTAATAATAATAATAATAATAATAATAATAATAATAATAATAATAATGTATAATAATATTATTATTATTATTATTATTATTATTATTATTATTATTATTGTCGTTGTTGTTATTATTTAAATTTAAAAATGTGTTATTGTGTAAGTACTCTTCAAAAGTCTGAAATCTAAAATACTTGTATACTTTTTCCATCAGGTAAATTTTTGTCTATAGCAATGGTGAAAAAACAAAAAAGCTAACAAATTTGACAATAATACAGAAGCTTCTAAAACCCACAAATGATCTTTCAAAGATATATATATATATATATATACTCTTGTTTGGGTGCTCATGTTTTCATCCAGGACATTATCATTCAGGTGAGTAAAACCAGCAATTCACTCTTTCTCCCTCTCGCTTTGCCATTCCAATCCGTGTAGAAAAGCAATCAAATCATAACACAAATCTCTCCAAAAAGCTGAGCGACTTTTAGGGGGTTCAAAAAGAGGGCATGGTAATGCTGACAATGCCGCTTCAGTTTAAAGGCTTATCTTCCTCGTCCTCGTCCTGGTTTTATTTCTCCCTGGGCCAGTCACGGCTCTGCCCTGCTGCTGAACTGTAGGTCTCTGAGCAATGCGCAATTCTCTTTCTGATGGGGCAAATGCCAGCTGCCAACTTAACCTTGGAAAAGCAAATGCAGCATTCTTCTGATTTTCAGACCCACATCAATTCTCTTGATTGTGCTAATATGTTGAAAATTTGGTTTTAGATCAGAATAATTCACCTTAAATCAAATAAAAACCTATTGTATTTAAAAGTTGTACCACAAGTTCTATTTCAAAAACACAGGGTAAAAAAAATACATAAGCAAACCCCTTAACCAAAATATTTTTGTTGTCTGATATATTATATATTTTCTATTACATTATATTTGGCTGAATCGAATGCATATTTCATGTTGAAAGAAAGCAAGTGAAATTCAGAAATACATTTTTTTTTACCTAATGTAGGCAAGTTAAATTTGTATAGCACATAGTATAGTACATGTGTATAGTAAACAGGGTAATTCAAAGTGCTTTACATTGGAAATAAAGAGTAAAAAGAAAGTACATTTAATAAAATCAAGCATAAAAAGTCATATAAAATCAAATTGATAACGTAATAAAAAATATCATATAGCGACTTAAACATCAATATTCAATGTTACAGATGTGTACATCAAATCACTGGTTTTGGATTCTGAGAGTAAAATTAAGTGTCCGGAGGAAACCCATGCTGGGAAACATGAGTGAGAATAGTTCAACTCCATTGAGAATGATGACAGACTGGATTCGATTCAGGAGTCTACAGTCGGAGAGGCAGCATTGCTAAAATTGAGTTTGGCAGATGATTTTATTCATAACATATCGATAACATATTTAACCAGTTCTACAACCATGGGAATTCAAAACTACAGCTCTGGATTCATCAATGACATTTAATGTCTATTAACTAAATATATTGGCAAAATAACACCATTAATAGTAATAATATTAGTAATAGTAATACATTTGAATCGTTAATGCTATATGAGAGGAAAAGTTTAACTTTTTGACTATAGTGAAAAGGCAGATGGAGGGGTGGAAGTTGGAGCTAGTCATGAACATTTAATCAGGACTGCATTCTCTGACATGCGAGTTGATTGCTGTGCAAGCGGAGGGCAGCACACATCTGAAGCTTCTCACTGTGTGTGTATGCGTTGGGGGTACATGTGTGTGTGTGTGTGTGTGTGTGTGTGTGTGTGAGTGTGTAATAATCTCATAGCTGCATCATCTGCCAGGGCCTTTTAGATCCATTTCCTTTCGCCTGGAATAGCAACAGGGCAGCAGCTGGTGTAGATGAACATGGCCAGTCTCAGAGGGGGGGTGGGGTGCTCCATTTTCCCCCCTACCTCTCTGAATTAATCCTGGCACTTTGACCCTTGCCTAAATTCTTAGTTTGCTGTTGTGATCTGTTGTGTTGGGATTGAGGCGCATGACATTACAGTAGGAAAGCGGGATAATGTACTCTGTCGCAGTCAGTTTGACTCTAAACAGCCCATCCATATGAACTGCCTCATATTTTTCTGAAAGGAGAAGAAAAGTTTTAACTTGCAAAAAACTGTTTCTTTTCATCATTGATGAAAATAATTCACAAAGGAAGTTTTTTAGCGGCTCAAGTGTTTGTGCTGTCTGCGATTGAATGGCAAAATTACAAAATCGAACATTAATCAAGCCATAACAGTGTTTTATGCAATTTCTTAGAGAGTTTTAAGAAGTTATTATAATATAGCTTTAAGTGAAATATTTAACAAGTTTTCTTGGTTGAATTATATAAAACTAAATGAACTCAAGAAATATTTTGCTTTAATTTTATGCTGGCCTAGATCCATGTTCCATTTAACGGTACTTACTTTATCAATTATGTGCGATGACATAAATTTTTTCCTGATCTTGTCCCTTATTTTATCCTTAATCTATCTATTTAAAATAAGTTAATTTTACTTAGTGCTTCCATGCATGTAGTTTTTAACAAGGACTGAGTACAAGTATTTGACAGATTTTTCAAAAACTTAGAAACTTCAAAACTACAGACCTTTATTAAAGCTTCTTTACTACATGAGAAAAACAATGCAACACCCTAAAAGTTACTGAGCTCAATATATAATATATACTCAATATATAAAGTTTTGTACAACATTAGACAGTTCTTGAGGGTCTTAAAATTTAAAACTGATAATTGGTGATTTGCTTTTTAAAAGGGACAATTGGTGATTTTGATTGGTTTGTCTTTATAAATATAAACAAAAAAAAGGAAAAAAAAAAGAAAAAACAACTCATACTTAAAAATCTGCCCCAGATGGCAATGAGGACATCAAATATATATATATATTGGCAAATAAATCCTGAATTAATCCTTTTGTGGTGTTCATATTATTATTACTCAGTTCAAAGGGGTTTTTTGTAGACCCGTTGAATTTTGTGGTTTTAATTAAAAAAATCAATAAATAAATCAGACATTGTTCGTTAAAAAAAGTCATTTCCTTAACTCCCCCCAAAACAACGACTACAAACAGCATATACAGTTTATATTTGTCCTTTAACTTTATTTAATCGTGTTTCGAATTTAACCCATGTGTGGTGTTCGTATTACTGTCACTCTCACTAAGGTCTTAAGTAACCATTGCATTGTGGGTTTTAAATTCATAAAATTTAAAAAACATATGTTAAAATTCAAGAAATGACAGCTCCCTGTTTGCAAGACATTTTGTCACAATAACGTTCTAGTTTAATTTTAAACATTACTTTATACATGATCATGATTTTATGGGATTCAAAACAGACCTGATCGTGTCTGCTACAGTGTGCACACAGTAGTTATTTTGCACTTTTAAAAGTTAGTTTCAAAAGTTAAAGTTAGTACTTTTGATGTTAGAGTTTTTCTGCTGTCACATTTCACACCTTTGCTTCATCTCAGTGGGTTTGCTTCACAATATTTATGTATGTCTTTGTAGAAAATATTGTTGCAACAAATTGCAATATTTTTTTTATTTAAACATGCGTACATTGAACACTCAGAGAACAGAGCACGAGTGAATCCGAAAATCCTAGAGTTGCTTGACGCTTTTTTCATATCTAGACTAAAGACTTTTTTTATTTACTAATGCTTTGGAAATTGTACTTTTTGTTTGGTTTGAATTTTGTATGCTTATTTACAGTTGTGACAGTTTATTTTAATGTAAAGCTCTTTGGGTACTTTGGTGCTGTGAAAAAAAGTTTTATAAATAAATTTTACATACTCGCATACAAACTTCAAAAGCGCCCCAAACATACAAGACACATAAAATGCAATTTCTTTTCTTTTTAAAAATATTAATTGAATTGAATTGAATTGAATCTTTATAAATAGCATACAATTAAAAAAAGTCAGTTGGTGATTATAGATCAGTATTACATTCATAAAACAAACAAACAAACAAAAAACATAACTTTTATATATAACTTTTAGTCCGGAGGCATAACTACCTTTGCAAAAGCTGTGTTTTTTTTGGTAACTATGAACGTATTCCTTCCTGAAGAACCTCTAGTTACATTTAATTAGAAAATTGCAGGTCTCCGAGTGATCGTTTTGGATTAGCTGTCATTAAGGGATGAAAATAAACATTAAAAGCTCAAGCCTCTAATCCTAAAAAACAGTGCTGGTCTTCAAGGTATTTTAAAATCAGCAAAGCAAACACGTCAAGCGAGATCCTGAGAATCCAGTTTAATTTGCTAGCCATTGGCAGGTTACATTTAATGCATGTTTTTGAGTTTAGACCATCATTAGTTAAAGCAATTAAATGGGGTCATCACAAGTCAGATGATTGTTTAAAAAAGATAATAAATTACTTAACTTTTGCTTTAATGAATTATCAATATTTGTTATTTAAAAAAAATATTTTGCATCGGTCTGAAAGTAATGTATTGTGAAAGCTATTCATCTCT
This sequence comes from Danionella dracula, assembly GCA_900490495.1. NCBI lineage: Eukaryota > Metazoa > Chordata > Actinopteri > Cypriniformes > Danionidae > Danionella > Danionella dracula. The sequence goes on from UELW01000245.1 coordinate 1,305,463, forward strand.
TGTTTTTTTTGTTTTTTGGATTTCGCTTTTTATAAACCTTTTTTTCTTGATATGGTGGAGCTAAAGTCATGGTGTCCACAGTGAGTGAATATGAAACAAGTACAATGGTGACTGACAAGATTACTATCAAGCACTAACTTGATCAGAATATACCTTTTTTGGAAGTTGCATTTTTTAGGGGTACATTTTCTTTTGATTGGTTTACTACAAGGTAAACAATATATACAAATTTGTAGACTATGTGTAAAGACAAAACTATAAAATAGTTCAGAATCAAAAAAAATTTAAAACAGTTTATGATTTGCATGAGCCTTGTGATGTTCTTATCTTTGTACATTCTTAGAAACTTGAAATTTTCTGCTTCAGAAGCTGTATCTTGAATTCAAACTTCAGTAATTATTAAATGTACAAAGTACCTCTTAACAAACCAAAATAACAGAAACACTCAAACAGTAAAAGTATTTCTGTTTTGTGAGTGCTATGAAAATATGTTGGAGTGTATTTTTAGAATGCTTTTATTTCTACCCATTATTTTGTTCATAATGTATAAAGTGTTTCTTGAAGCTTTTAACAGGGGTCTATGTGCTGTGACATTCAGTGCATTTCCTTTTTTAAGACATCTTGACTATCCTCGGCTTTTACTCACAAACAGGCAAATCCATTTACAGACAAACCAAACATTTTATTTTTTTTCACATACCTTTTCCCTCTCTTTCTCTCTTTTTTACATGACCACTCTGCAATTGCTGACGAGTGAGCTTGCTGATCGGTGAATCTCAGAAAATTCATCATGAATACTTAATACTTGAAATGTTGCTCATGCGGCCATTTTCATGGTTCAAAAAACATTTGAAAAAAAAAATGGCTGCAACTCATGGAAACTCTTTTTTTTTCTGCTTTCTTTATTTACTCTAGAGATTACAAACATATGTGGCAGCAAACAGCACGATCGCGCGAGTACGATTGTCTGGTTTCATTTTATGACAAGGTTCACCATCAGGTCAACTAACAGCATGAAGACAAGCGCGCTAAGCAATGCGCTTCCATATGAGTCAACAAATATAGGATTATGTTATTTGGTTTAACAGATAAGCTTGATTTCTTCAGATTAAACAAGCATTTACAAAAGCTCTATTTAGCATAAAGCGTCAGAATCAATGATATGATTATAGCAACATCTAGGTCAGGGCCTACAAACGGACATTTCCACTGATCCACACATAGCATAGTTTTGCCTAGCTATGCTGAGACCTACAGTGACTCTTCCATCCATCAGGGGGAGTTAGAGCCGCAGAGTTTGATATTAATCCCAGGCAAGCATGCATGTAAAGGAAATCAAAATCTGCTGCACAAAGGGAGCGTTGTGTTGTAGAGACGTTAAACACCTTGGCTGGTGTCCTGTGGAGACAGGGAACTACACGGCAAGAGCCCTTTAATAAGAGTAGATTAGTGATTTTGGCTTTGGGTTGCCAAATACAGTATTCTATTCACAAGTCCAAGAAGGTCAAGCACTGTCTAAGCACTTTCCCTGTGTGTACTGCATGGGAATACATGGATTTGAGTGCCTGGATTTAAAGAAATCATTGAGTGGATTTGAAATGTGATCGAAAAGGCTAAAAAGCCCAAACTCCTGCAGATTCGCTCTGAGAAGCGCTTGACTTTTCACTCATGTTCATCCTCTTCCAGGGCTTTCTCCATCTCTGCTTCACCCCGGGACGGTAATGCCACATCAATGACTCGGTGGGGCTGTGGCACCAGGCAAATGTAAACAGAGAGGTCATCCCTCTTCTCTCTTGCTGTGCTCAGGTCTTTTTCTCATCCCTTCATGGCCTCTGAAAGGTCTAGGCTTTCACACGGGACAAGTGAGGGATGAAGGTGAAGCATGACATCCTATTTGAGGTTTAATGAAAGCAAGGGAGGAGAGGAGAGGGAATAACGACTCAGGGATCTCAGCAGATGAGCTCTGGAGAGACAAAGCTGAGATCTGATAACACTGAAAAAGAAAAAGACTCATAATTTCCTCAAAATAAACATATTTATGACCTTAACCAAGTACAAAGACGTTCGTATTGTTCATATTACCTGAAACAAAGTTATTCAGACACTGAAAGTTGTTGTTTACATCTTTTGGGACATGCATCCCATCTTTAAAACTGCTTTCATGCTGTCAAGTTATGTAACCGGTATCAGCCATCTGCTTTTATTGCAAGTAATTTGGGTCTGGCACCCAAGCTATCGGTGGGTCAGTGAGTAAAATCTTGATTGATCCCCAAAAACAATAACTTATTAATCTCAATAAACATGTTTTCAACAATTAATTCCTGCTGTTGCTTAATACATCTTTGTTTAAAAATATTAAGCCCCATACAATCTTAATCACCATGCATTTTATTTGGGTAAAACTACAATTACTCAAATTCCCCCTTGCACAAATGAATGGTTATTTTTTCCATATCTGTTGAAAGAAAATAATAATGATGCATTCAATTTATATAGCACACACACATCCAGACAGGGCAATGTGTGTGAAGTGGCTTGCCCAGGGCCACAACCGCAAAATGGGCCTGGCGGGTATCGAACCGCCAATCTTCTGGTTACGGAATGATCAACTCTACTACTGCACCATCTTTCCACACCAAAGGTTTTCAGAGAACCACATGGCAGACAAGGATGTTTGGGACTGATGGTGTAACTGACAATTTCACAAACTTTTACAGATCAATTCCTTTAAAATAGTATTTTGTTTTAAAATCTGTAATAGGTACAGCCAGTCAGCTGCTCCTCAATGTCCCGAAGGTGCACTCCAAGCACTGGGCTGGTCATGCCTTCTCTGTAGGTGGACCCCAGCTCTGGAATGCAATGATATCAGGGATGTATTGGAATTGGATGCTTTTAAATCTAAATTGAAGACCTATCTTTTTAAATTAGCATTTGGATACAGTAGGATGCTGAATGGTATGTCTGCAAACTTTACTGTTGTGTGGGGTGATTTTCTGTTGTATTTTCTGTTTAATTTTGTTTTTAAAATTTTTTCCTATGTTCAGCGACATGGACAATCAACTACTTGTTTGGTGTGTGCGCTTTTATACATAAACTTAACTTGGTTATGAACTCATATTTCAAATAATGCAGCTTTGTAGCTCCATAACTACATTACACAGACTAAAAGATGCATTCTTTTTAAGAAAGTTGAATTATTGCAGAGAAAATGTAATTTTAAAATCTTTACTGAAGTCTTTAACTTTAACAGTCTAAAGAATTATCCGGCTAACCACACACCCAACTTTCACTTCTGTGTCAAATCCTTGATTTGATTTATTCCATTGCTGGTTTCGGGACATGTAATGTGTTTCTGAACTTGTAAATCTGTTTCCAAAAATGTTCATTTGTTTCTGAAAAACAATATCCCAATCGAAAACATACATGATTTGTTTGATCAACAGCCTATGGACAGCAAAATGGAGAGATTATCTATATAGAGTCTATTATCTCAATTTCTTTACACATGTGCATCAACAACACACATACAGTATGTCATCGATTCAGGGATAATTACACATAATTTCCTGAAAAACATGATCATGTACAAACCTGTTTTACCAATATAATCACTCAACTGCTGTTTCAGTAGCCGCATAAAACATAATGGAATAAATGGTTTAATTTTGATGCATTAACAATTACATTAAACGCAGGGCAATTAGGAAAGGTGCTAAAGGTTTTCAATGTTGCTGGAGGCCTCTTGAGCTATTAGCAGAGATTTTACAACAAACCGTTCCAAATAATTGCCCCCCCCCCCTTGTTAGAGCAGTTGTTTGTAGTTAAAGCAAATACGACTGACCCAAGTATTTATAAATCCCATTCCCATAAGCCCCAAATGGCTTCTAATGGGTGAGTTGAGAGACATTGAAAAGGCGGGACAGCTCCATCATCTCTGTGCCACTGCACATTTCCTGAAAGCAAAACCTGGGTTACACACTCACAAACAAACGCACAAAAACCCATTCGCCCAAAGCATGCCGCTCACGATAAATGCTTGGCACTCAGTGATGAGCACAAAATATACCCAAAATTAATCAATTCTGTTCATTTAAACGTAGATACATATAACAAACACAACAGTAGATTATAAAAAAAAGAGTTTAAAAAAAAAGAGGAAAATGCTTTGGGCAACATAAAAGGTGTCAGATATTAAATAGTGGGTGTTGATAAATGCTAACTGACTGTTTTAGTCCTATTCACAAGTATTTTTTGTACGGGGCGTCTACCTATTTTTTTATGGCTTTTGCTGTAGATTGAGAAGTTTCTTGCATCAGTCTTTTATCTGAATGGCCTGCTCTCTTTCAGATTTTCAATGGAAATTACTGCATGGAGCACATGTGAGCTCCTCTCATGCACAAACATCTCTCTGTGACAGTTATAACACAATGTCTGTCACAAGCTGCTTCTCTTTCATTCATCATGTCTTTAGCAGTAAGAGATGCAGTTTTCTGCCTCGCTCATGAAAATATGTCTGTCGCCAGTCCATTGAAGCACACTCTCTCTCTTCCTCACTCTCTTTCTTTAACCCTTTGTACTTTTTCCTCAATGTAACTTCTCTAACGTTGGTTCCCTGTTCATTCATCACCAATATTGTGTTTCAAAACAGTCATTGCACCTTCCATTTTCCCTCGCTGCCGCTCTTTTTCTCCTCCAATACCCATATTAAGTATTTCCAAGTACTTTTTCCAAAAATCCCCTTTTCTGTCACACACAAATGCACATGCTTACAGACGTTTTCCACATGGATCTGCGCATGGCACGTTTCCTATGTGCTGACTTTAGACGTTCTCTCAGCCTGCTAAAATAAACCCATGTGGTCTTGAGACTCTGAACAAATAAGCATCTCACTTTGGTCCAGAACCTTGAACAGCTATACTGCTGGAGTATGTGATTGTTCCTTTACCCCTCTGATTAAAAGAAACAGGCTGGAATATAATACCAGTTCTGTTACAAGCCAACCGGAAAAATCATAGCCCTAATCCTGGAAAAAAATAAGTGCTCCAGTACATTGAAATTGGCAAAGCGCCGTGAAAGAACACAGGAGAAGAGAGCTAATATTCGTACTAAGATCTTTAGATTTTTTGCCAGGATTAAGCAAAAAAAAACTGTTTCCCTTTGAAACACAGACATGTCTTAAAAAGTGTAAAACAGCTAATACAGGCACAACTGTAGTTGTAATTCAACAAATAACTACTTGGAGATGGTTCCAAAAGGGAGCAGATAAAATGCCAAACTTCACTTCCAAAAGAAAACAACAAAAACATTTAAAGTCTAGTATCGCAATTCAATTCATACACAGCACCCCCCCACACACACACACATAAACATAAAGACATTTTGAGAACACAGAATGCATCAAGTTCACATCTATTATAACAAAGAGGTTAATACTTTACTAATCGTAAATGTTTGACAGTTTCATTTTTGTAGTTTCCCAGGCATGTTCTCTGATAACATTGCAGTAAAGTACTACGGTACCCAGAATGCTTAAAGCCAAAAGTGCTGATGTAGCTGACGTTGTTTGGTTCCAGTCCAACATCGAATCATAAATATACAAATATGTGAAACTAATAGCTGAATATAAATGACCCGAAGGCTGTGTGAGTGAATGAGAACTAGTGTTAACTTCTGACTTCACCCCCCTTGCGGCCAGTCGAGGTACAACAGTTCAGCCATTTTCTTTTGTGTACAAGCAAGATGAGCATGCGGTTACCCCTTGAGTCAGGCACTAGTTTCTTTTCATTGACCTTGCATTATTTTCCCACAAGTGCTCTTCTGTTGTTATCACATTTGTTCTTTGTCTGTTTCCATGTATCTAGGTTCTGTATCCAAATCACTCTTCCTCTGAAATTCCTAAAGCCATTCTTGCATTTTTACTCTTCTTTGAGTTATAGATGGCATGCAGATGGTATTCGTAAAATGCATGACATCATTATCTCAACACGTCAGAGTACTGCGATATGGAAATTTGAATACATATAAATAATTGCACCAGTATTATCGTGGACTATACAATATAGCCCATCCTTGCTACCCAGAATCGAGAGTGATTTTGATATGGAGATTGTGTGGCATTCTGCTCACGCGCATATAATCACAAACTTACAAACAATATTCTTGAATAAAGAGACCAGTTTGATGTAAGCAAGCAAGTTTATCTCATTTGTACATGATTTCCACTCATCATATGCTCTTGCTGACTTAGTACTCTCAGAGAGTGTGATTTACACAGATCTCATTCAGCTAATATAGGGATCTATTAGCGTTGAATTGCCCACAGCAGCCCGCCCTCCTTCCTAATGACCAGCATGCCTCACACTACAAGTGCCGTGAATCTAGTGAAACAGATAACAAGGTTTACAAAGCTATTTATGCGATTGCAGTACAAATGTGTGCATCTGCTTCAGAAAGTAAACACCAGTGGTATATTGCATAATCAAACATTAGTATCCTTAATGGTGGATAGTTATTGCTAATGTTAGTCATCAACATTACTCTCAATCATTAGCAATGTGTGGATATGTGGAATAATGGCTTGTGCTAATGTACATGTGCTAATGGTCTGCATGTCCAGCTTTGCGGCTTATGCCAGTCTCAGAAAGCTTCTCATCAGGGCTCGACTAATGCTAGCAGACCACCGATGGCGCTCTTCTTTTATTTCATTGGATTTCATCAGAAATGAGCAGGATTTGCAGCATTACGAGTAGATGAACACTTACAGGATTTTTCTCACATGCTTAGTTTCAAAGTGAGAGGCAGGAACACGTTTTTTTCTCTCTTTTGCTTTTAAAGGTAATTTCAATAAATGTCACACATTCATGGAAACATGCTCTCATGGAAACACACTCACACACTATAATGGACTGCTACTTGTCATCTATTCAAGAGAAAATACTAACCATCACTGTTAAGGAAAAAAAAAACCCACATGTTTTAAGTTGGTTGAAAAACCACTCAAGTAAGGAGACTCTTAACTGAGGTTCGAAACAGGGATCTTCTCAAAGTGAAGTTGAATTTAACTTCAACTAACCAGCCAACTAACCAATCAGCCAGCCAACTAACTAGATGAATACTTTAAAAATACACAAACCTATTTATTAGGTTATTATTATGTACAGCTCATTAAAATGTGATATATGGATATATAATTAAAAAAAAACTAATTAGATTTATAAAATATTTTTACTTATGTGTATTTAAATTAAAACCTGGGCCAATACTACTAGAGTTGCAGGAAATTGTAAACTACTTGCTATTACTGCTTTAAAACATTAAATTAATTGATGGTCTGACCTCAAAACACAGAATAGACATGTGAATCAGTTTGACTGCCTTTACAGTTGAGAATAGCCAACTGAGAGAGTGCCGTGCCATTTGTGTATGAAACACCTTATTATTTCAGTTTAATGAGATCAGAAATATTCACATTTGCTCGATCTCAAACAAGAATGCGTTATTTAACCCTTTCAGACCCTGTGTTTGTTTAATTTAAGGCTTCTAAGGACTTTCACTCCAATTAAAGCCTACTGTCCATTAAGTTGGATGTTCGCCATCCAATCAAATGTCAGCACGACATCGTATGATGCAACCCGGAAGAGATGTCCTTACTCTAAACACAGCACATCACACCAAGTGGAGAAGAAAATTTTCAGTAGTCTTTTCACATGAACTAATATATGTTGAATTTGCAGATTGTTTGTGAAATAGAGAGATAGAAGTTTCAAAATAAGGCTACAATTTCAATTAGCAAACTAACTATTAGGATTCCTTAAACTTAATAATGTTTAAAAAGCAGCAGGAAATCATTAAGTGTATTTTATTTAAAAATATTCTGCTTTGGAGGTTCTTCGTGTCAGATAGCTGACAGATTTTTTTGTTCAGACTTTTCAGCTTTTGTCAAGAAAATTGGAAAATAATTCAGGTCTGAAGGGGTTAAAGTGATAATTGCATGTAGTTACCAGACTAAATAATTTATTTAAATCACTAGATTTGGACCTCCTTGCTCAAAAGCTTAGAAAACACAAATCTCAAGTGCAAACAGTTGTGATACTGATGTGAAAAGTAGTTTGCATTTGTGTAGTTTAGATTCTTTGTCAACACATAATGATCTTGATGATGGACAGAAGAAAGCCTTTGGTCTTT